>CABHPR010100207.1:0-16551 GCA_902168415.1 Peromyscus melanophrys
CCATACCCACACAATCCATTTAATACAAAATAAATGAGAGCAATCAAAAAATGAGATTTGAACATTTTCTTCTTTTACCTCCTTTTTCTGGCAGAAATACTATGTACACACTAAAGTACCTCTGCTATCTGTCCACACATCTGTATGAACGCTCACAAGCAAGTAAGAAGAAACGAGACAGTGGGAGGGAAATACTTGCAAGGACTATAAACAGAGGAAGAGGACTGCTAGAAAGTAGGGTATACCCCATTGAAGAAGAACTGCTAGCCAGGTGAAGTGGCTTAATCCCAGCACTCAGGAGGCAGAGAGAGACTCTGAGCTTGGAGCCAGCCTGGGCTACAGAGTGAAACCTGTCTCAAAAAAAAATTTTTAACAATCAAAACAGCAATCCTTTCTTGTGTAATTGCTTCGGGAAAAGATCAACAAATACTTTATGAAACAAGGCTAATCTTGGCTTTACTAGTATCTTGTTATATAAAACTTTTAGTTATAGAGGAGTCAACAAACAGAACCTGAAGTTTAAACTTCTACACAAACCCACAACCCCCACCCACACACACACTTTCTATCTTTTACCTCTCTGACTTCTCCTAACTTCAGAATCTGGAAAGAAAAATGTTCCTCCTAAGTAACTTCCACATGCTTCCAGTTCTAAGTAACTTGATAATCTGCTCACACTGTGGAAATCTTACATGAAGTATCCAACTGTCTAAAATAAGCTTCACCAGTGACCTAAAACTGGTCCACATGGCCTACTTGCCTCTCCTTCCCCAAAGGAACCCATATCTAAGGAACAGAGAGCATGCCTCAGATACAAGCAGTCAGGTTCCACACACTTCTTACTAGACACACACCCCATGCTTGCCTTCACTTCTCAAGGAATGGTACTAGAACACTATTTGGTTATTGTACTCTGTGAAAAGGTTAAGTTTTTATGAATTTTTAAATATTTGCTTCTACAATAAGATCAACTACTAAACTGGGCTGGGGGATGTGGAACTAAGAAATTGTGCCTTCAAGTTACCCTACAGAAATCTGGTTAAGTACAAAAGCTTTACACTTAAATACAAAATCAAGCAAAAAGCTGGGAGTTTAAATTATGCATCTGGTCTTATATACACTGAATTCCTCATAAAAATCTAAGTATGCATAATTATACATATATCACTGATAAAAAAAAACATTTGATCAAGAACCCAACAGTATTAAAAATGACCAATAGCTGAAAAAGCACAATGAATATAATTGGATTTAATAATATATTAGTAACCTCTATTTTAATTAGGTATGTAAATCAGTGAGTCTAATGCTAATTATTTCCAAATTCTTTCCTTTGTTCCTAGAACCACACTCAAAACCAGGAATGGACAATGTATGGTTAGTAACTATCAACTTAACAGAATCCAGACATATCTGGGAAATAGCCTCTGGGTATGCTTGTGCAGGATGAACTTAATTACATTAACTGATGTGGGCAGACCCTTCTTAAATGTGGATGGAACCATTCCCAGGGCAGAGGAGTTGGGACTCAATAAAGACAAAGTGAGCTAAGCACTAACTAGCACGCTCATTTGTTCTGTCTCTTGACTGGATACATGTGAACAGCTGCTTAAGTTCCTGTACCTTGGCTTCCGCCATGATGAACTGTACTTTACCCTGTGAGCCAGAAGAAACCTTTCTCCTGTATGTTGCTTTGGTCAAGTTATTTTGCTAGAGCAAGAAGAAAAGGAACTAAGACACTATGCTCTAAAGCCTCAGAAGACTGAAGTACACAAGCATGTTAAAAACTCTCACTCACTGCTCCTTGAACTCGGCTCCAAGAACACTTCTAGTCACATCACTCAGAAATGTCCAGGGAAAAGTTCTAAAAGGGAAATAATACCCTTAAAAACACAGGACTGGAGGTTGGAGAGATGGCTCAGTGGTTAAGAGCACTGGCTGTTCTTTCAGAGATGCCGAGTTCAATTCCCAACACTCACATGGTACCTCACAACTATCTGTAACTGTAGTCCCATGGGATCAGATACCCTCTTCTGGTATGCAGACATACATGCAGACAAAACAGCCATATACATAAAATAGATTAAAATAAATCATAGAGGGGAAAAAAAAAACCAAACCACAGAATTGGAGATAATATATAATAAACGATTGAGGACTATGGCAAAAGTAGCCCACACAGTAGCCACACCTCCTTTGACTCAAAAGCCTCAAATATTATTATTAATTTTCTGTCACAGTTGAATTACCCTGTATCATTTGTCAGAACTAGGAAGGAAGAAAGATTTTAGTATCTAAAGACAAACAAACAGACAGACAGACAAACAAACAAAAAACGCACTCATCTGGACCTCATCATCTTGACTATCCAAATCATTCAACAAGAGTACAACATGGAAGAGAAACAATGCCAGACCTTTAAGAGACTAACAAGGCTCTCCATAAACACAGCCCTCTCACAGAACAACATACTGAAGCCAGGCATGTTCTTCTTGGACAGCTTTGAGCACTATTAACTGCTGAACACCACTCTGTAAAGCCAGGCTTGGTGGTGCAATTCTGTAACCCCAGGATTGAGGAGACTGAGTCAGGACTGCCACAAATTCCACACTAGCGTGGACTACATAGCAAATCACTACCTCAAGAAAAAGGGGGCTGGAGAGATGGCTCAGTGGCTAATAGAGCCTCCTACTCTTCCAGAGAACTGGGGTTACATTCCCAGCACCCACTACAGGCGGTTCACAACTCCTGGAACTCCAGTAAGTACAAGTTGTAAAGGTATGAGGATGTGAAAGCTTAAGTAAGTTGTGAGGGTCTAAAAAGGTGATTTAAGGTGTGTAAATGCAAGTTGTAAAAGTCTGAGGAAGTGACTTAAGGTATCTGAAAAATGAGAAATGTTTCAGATTTCTTTCCCTCTCAATATACTATTGTTATATCAAGACTTCAAAAATTTGGGGGCTGGAGAGATAGCTCAGCAGTTAAAGAGCAATGACTGCTCTCTCAGAGGACCCAGGTTCAATTCCCAGCACATGGCAGCTCACAACGGTCTATAACTCCAGTTCCAGAGGATCTGATATCCTTACACACAAGAGAAGCTGAAAAGCTAAAAAAAAAAAAAAAGGTGCCAGGCGGTGGAGGTGCACGCCTTTAATCGCGGCACTCAGGAGGCAGAGCCAGGCAGATCTCTGTGAGTTGGAGGCCAATCTGGTCTACAGAGCGAGATCCAGGACAGGCACCAAAACTACATAAAGAAACCCTGTCTTGGGGGGGGGGGGGAGGGAAGACTTCAAAAATTAGAAATTTTAATATTAATCAGCGGAGTTCTGATAAGCTATTGACCTAGATCTGGTAAAGCACTGGCTTCTATTATAGTCATAGGCTCAAATTTTTTAACTTCTTTTGGTTGTTTCCTAATATAGACTTAAAAGTATTTCTCACTGTGCTGAAAACATCTTTGGCTTATAGACATTTGTTAATTGCTTTTTTCTACAAGGAGGACTTCAGTGAAGATTACAAATAGTTGTAATGCTAAAACTTTCATCTTTTTATAAACTTTAAAAAAATTCATGTAAGCTTCAGGGAGTCAAGACCTGGATCCACCTATCAGAGGTCAACCAGACTCCAAATAAGTATTCCTGTCAATCAACAGCTTAACCTTTCCTGCCTACTGCCTATCCCTGAGTGCTGGAGATGCTGTGATAAATAAAACGCTGATTGGCCAGTAGCCAGGCAGGAAGTATAATGTAGGCGGGATAAGGAGAGAGGAGAATTCTGAGAGATGGAAGGCTGAGTCAGGAGACGCTGCCAGCCACCGCTGCCATGAGAAGCAAGATGTAAGGTACCAGTAAGCCACAAGCCGCGTGGCAACTTATAGATTAATAGAAATGGGTTAATTTGAGATATAAGAACTAGATAGCAAGAAGCCTGAGCCATGTTAAGCCTGTTAAACAGGCCAAACAGTTTAAATAATATTAAGTGTCTGTGTGTTTATTTGGGTCTGAGTGGCTGCGGGTCTGAGACTGAGTGGGACTGGAGAGAACTCCAGCTACACCTGAGGATGGGCTCTCTCCTTCCTCTGGTCTTGTGACTCCTTCCACCACCACCCCTTTCCCCCAACCTCCAGGACCATAGGCCTGGAAGTTTCAAGTCTATACCCAAGATAATGATTCTCCCCTAAGCTCCATGTCTCTACCTTCTGTTCCTAGCCTCTATCTGTCCCTGCAGATTTCCAAACAACTACAGAATGCAAAGTGCTCCAAACATGCCAGTCTCAGGTAGTCCTTCAGAACCAGCAAAGCCTGGACTTGCTGAAAGCTGATGTAAACTAAACGCTGCGACAGAATTTCTGACAGGCTCAAGCTTTGGACTAGCATTCCAGCTTCAAAGCAGCCTAGCCTCCCCTACTCCCCCAACCTTAAACCAACATTCCAGCCTTCTTGGTCTCCGACAACAATGTCCTAATTTCAGCTAAGAAGCAGTTACAGAAGAGATTACATTGTCTCTTATCACAAACAAAAGGCTGGAACATAAGGTTCAAATTCTGGCAGTTCCCCTCTACCAAAGAAGTCAATTCCTTATCACAGGCAGAAGGGACAAGTGGCTATCTATGGTGCTCCTTAGCATATCAAAGCACATGCCCATCTACATGTTCCCTCACTATCACAAGTACCTGTTACACATTTCAGAGTCTATGCTGGCATCCTGGCTCTTCTCACCCCACTGCTTATCCTAAACTTCTCCAGCTCAGAAGCTTCCCTCCCCACAGCTTCAACTGCTCTTTCCACTATGTCCTCTCTTGACCCCCTCTGTCTCAGTCATCTTTCTCTTTCTCTCTCACTCTACCCATCTCTCTCTTCTCATGACCAAGTCTAATCTGCTGGCCATGTTCAGCCTACAGTTTTCTCCCTCTGCTCTGGATGCATCCAGATGCCTCTGGCTACACTCTCCCTCATATCTACAATAAAAACCTTCCTCTCAGTCATGCCCTGAATGGTCATGTTGTCAGTTTACACACTGTGCAGAATTGCACTCACAGTATACATTCACAGACATAAGTAATTTTTTCTTAATTTTTAAGGGAAAAAGAAAGAATAAAAGGAAAAGAGCCACTGTTATCCTAATACTCAAAAAAAAAAAAAAAAAAACAGGGAGATATGGGTTCCAGAGCCCTTACCTGTGTGAGGGCAGAGCACTCCACATACTTGACCGCCTTCAGATCCCGGGCCAGCTTTTCGGCAGTCTCTGGAGTGATAGGCTTCTGTTTGTTCTTGGCAAGTTTCTCAATAGTAGAGGGGTCATCTCTGAGATCAATTTGGGTCCCAACAAGCAAGAAAGGAGTCTTTGGACAGTGATGAGTTATCTCAGGCACCCACTAAAAGGAAGGTTTCAAAATGCTTTTGTCAATCCACAAGCCTCTTAAACTGTAACAGGGCAACAGAAAGAACATCTGTGACAGGGGAAAGAGTATAACTCACCTTTTCTTTCACATTTTCAAATGAGGATGGAGAAACCACTGAAAAACATACTAGAAAAACATCTGTTTGTGGGTAACTCAGCGGTCGTAGTCTGTCATAATCCTCCTGCCCTAAAGAAAAAGTTAGGAGAAGTCAGCAACTGAAATCTGATGGCCACATGGCATTAAAATCACAGGTCTAAGCAAAGGAAATTCACAGGTCAAGAGCTAAGGCAATAGCTCTTTAGTAGGTATTGAGTACCTAAGCATGCACGGAGCCCTGGGTTCAACCCTATACCACATTAAAACCAGGCATGGTTGACACAAAACTATAATCTCAGCACTAGGGAGACAGAAGCAGGAAGGTTGAGTGTGTGCCAGTCTGAGCAACATGAGACCATGGTGGTACCACCACCCGCCCCCCAAAAAAGGTCAAAGATGGATAGGGCAGAGCTAGCAAGATCACTCAGTGGGTAAAGGTAGTGCCATGAATTAGGCTACCATGCCTAACAACCTGAGTTCCATCCCCAGGAAACAGATAGTAAAAGGAAAGAACTAACTACCCTAAGTTACCCCCTCTTGACCTTCAAACACATATGCTATGGCATGTACTTCCACATAAGGAAAAAATTTTTTAAATAAAATTTAAAAGGAAAAGAAATGGGTAATGGAACACACAGCCATAAACTCAGCACTCAGGAGGCAGAGGCAGGAGAATCACAAGTTTGAGGTCAGCCTGGTCTACAAAGTAAGATCTAAACCAGTCAAAATGACATAGCAAAACTCTTATTTCAAAAAACAAAGGGGGGGGAATCACAGCTCTGTCAATACTTCAAGTGTACAGTTCATAGCATATACTGGCCATTAGCAACAAAGCAAGTTATCTACTCAAAGGTGTGGCTTAGTATTATATGCTGTTTGGACAATACTCCTGAGGTAATCTATTTACATATGTCAATAACTTAAATGGCAAGGAAATTGGAGTATTATTTACTTTTATCTCCAGTTTTTAGTTCTTTATTATTAACTCAACAAAAAAATGTAGTAACAATAATCTACTGCTACAAGCGTGATTCAAAAGAAAAATTCAAATCTACTTCTGGTTATGTAACAATCACAGTGAAACCACCTAACAAAATACTAATCTCAGTAAAGCTCTTAGTGAAGACAACCACTATCCATAATAACAATCAAACTAAGCCCAATACTTTCCATGTGCATGTTAAAGCCAATATCTGAAACTGGAAAGGCCTATGAAAAATGAACTTGGCAAGAATCAATAGATATGTAAAAAAGAATAAAATACTTAAGAATTAACCAGGAAAATGAAAAGGGCAAAAAGTAAAGAAGCCCCAAGAGTTGAAAAGACATCCTATACTCATATGCTAGATGATCAAATATCAAGATACCGTCAATTCTACCCTACATATCCAATGCTAGAAGACCCTATTTTTTTTTTTTTTAATTTCAAAGCTTAATAAATGGGCTGGAGAGGGGCTCAGCAGTAAAGAGCACTTGTTGCTCTTCCAGAGGACTTCGGTTTGATTCCTAGTAACCACACACTGGTTCACAACCATCTGTAACTCCAGCTCCAGGGATCCAATGCCAGCTTCTAACCTCTGGGGGCACTAAGCATGCACATGATGTGCATACATTCATGTAGGCAAAATACCCACATACACCATAAAATGAATAGTTCTAATTTTTAAAAACCTTACTAAAAGGTTACAGTGAGCAAAAGAATATGATACTGAGTTAAAGACAAATAGACCAAGGAAAAAGAAAAGCCAGAAATAAATAATACAAAACAATTTTGACAAGGATCCAATAGTAAATAAAAAGTACTAGGAAAACTGGGTAGTCACAAAAATAATTAAGTTGGGCCCTTATCTAATATTACACAGAAAAATTAACTCAAAATGGATCAAAGACCTAAACCTGAAAACTCTCAGAAAACCTAGAGCAGACCTTCATAGCGTCATGCCTGACAATTACTGGGGGGAGAGGAGGGCATTAATAACACCAAAAGTACAGGAACCAATGTAGCATGAATCTTCAAAGTTCTTATTAATAAAATCAAACCCGAGGCCAGTTATTGGGGTGAACACTGGAAGGTCAGAGAGACAGAACAAGCCACAGCTATCTCACCTCGCCGGATCCTCAGCTGGTCTTGTTTCCTCAGACTGGATGCCCCGAGCCCTCATCCAGAATGGGTCTCAGCTGAACTGCTGCTAGAAGCCTGAATGCTTAACCAGCCACATGCTTTTCTAGGCCAAATGCCTCTCCAGGGCAAATGCCTCTAGTTTCTGGTCCTCACGCCTTATATACCTTTCTGCTTTCTACCACCACTCCCTGGGATTAAAGGTGTGGCTTTCTGGGATTAAAGGTGTGTATCACCGTGCCTGGCCATTTCCAATGTGGCCTTGAACTCACAGAGATCCAGAGGGATTTCTGTCTCTGGAATGCTAGGATTAAGGGCGTGTGCTACTACTGCCTAACCTCATGTTTAATATTGTGGCTGTCCTGTTCTCTGACCCCAGATAAGTTTATTAGCATACACAATATTTTGGGGAACACAATACCACCACAAACCAAAGACAAAGTAAATAGATTAGACTTCATGAAAATGTAACATTTTTATGCATCAAAAGCCAGTATCAATGAGCTGGAGAGAAGGCTCAGTGGTTAAGAGCATTGGCTTTATTTCCAGAGGACCCAGGTTCAATTCCCAGTACCCACATGGAGGTTCACAACTGTCAGTAACTCCAATTCCAAGGGATCCAATGACTTCTTTTGACCTCTACAGGCCCTGCACACACGTGGTGCACAGAAATGCATGCAAGCAAAACACCCATACACAGACAAATTTTTTTTTTAATTTTTTTTTATATAAAGGAGTATCGAGAGAGTACATATTTATTTCTCTGTGTATCCTTGGCTGTCCTGGAACTTGCTCTGTAGACCAAGCTGGCCTCAAATTCACAGAGATCTGCCTGCCTCTGCCGAGTACTGGGATTGTGCCACCACCCAAGCAGAACAGTATAATTTACTGGCAGGTGCTTACCTCATCTATATCAGGCCCTAGGCTCAAATCCAAACTCACCCCTCAAAAGGACTATATCAGCACAGTAAAAAGACAATCCAGGAGCTGGAAAGATGGTTCAGTAGTTGAGAGCACTGGCTGCTCTTCTGGAGGACTAAAATTTGATGCCCAGCACCCACATGGCAACTCACAACCATCTGTAACTCCAGTTCCAGAGGATACAATACACTCTTTTGGCTTCAACAGGCATTGCATGCATGTGGTGCAGAGACACTCATGCAGGCAAAACACCCACATATATAAAATAAAAATAAAATCTGGAAAAAAAATTATAGCGATCCAGAGAATAGGAGAAATAGCCTGCAAATCCTGATCTGGATGAGAGATTATTGTCTACAGAACTCCTAATATTCAACCAAATTACAAACAAATCCAATTCATAAAAAAGGAAAAAAAGGGAAAAAAAAAAAAAAAAAAAGCCAGAGGACTCACATTTCCCCAAAGAAAATACAACCCTCACACATTATTGGCAGGAACATAAGTTGGCACAGCTCTTGAAAAGAGGCTCCTAAAATAACTAAAAACAGAATTTTCACACTATCCAGCAACTCTACTTACAGGTATACACAGTAAAAGAACTGAAAGCAGGGTCTCAAAGAAGGATTTGTAAACCTATGTTCATATCAACGTTACTGACATCAGATAAAACAGAAGCAGTTCATAGCACCAATACTT
Source organism: Peromyscus melanophrys (assembly GCA_902168415.1). Taxonomy (NCBI): domain Eukaryota; kingdom Metazoa; phylum Chordata; class Mammalia; order Rodentia; family Cricetidae; genus Peromyscus; species Peromyscus melanophrys. The sequence continues at coordinate 9,231 of CABHPR010100207.1, forward strand.
ATAATAGCTTATAACTAGAACCCAAACACATTAGCTCACATGTGGATAAACAATTACGCTGTATTCAGAGTAGGATAGTGCTTAGCAACAAAAACAAAGAACCATGATATACATGCATGGATGGCTCTCACGGGTCAAACATAAAGGATTCACAAGAAATCCTAGAAGAGCAAAATAGTGGGAACCTAGAAGTCCATCTGTGGCTGTCAAGGTCAAGAAAAAGCTGTAAAAGCACAAGCAAAATTTTAGGATATTAAAAATTAGATGGATGGATGGATGGATAATAGATGGACAGATGGATGGGTGAGTGGCTGGATAGATATAGACGGATGGATAAAATAGACCCACAGATAAGGTAGATATATTGATTATGGTGGAGGTCAATACAATTCATCAAACTTAACACTTACCAAAATGAATTTTATTGTTATACTCAACAACTTTTTATCTGAACACACCTGTAATCCCAAAGTCAGGAGGTTGAGGCAGGGAGACTTTATATTCAAGACTAACCTACACTACACAAGAATACTGTCTCAAAAAATAAAATAAAACACATTCTGAAGGACTGATTCAAAATGCTTACAACTGCCCAGGTGTAATGGCACATGCCTTTAATTCCAGCAATGGGAGACAGACACAGGTGGATCTATGTGAGTTTGAGGCCAGCCTGGTCTACAAAGAAGAGTTCTGGGGGCTGGAGAGATGGCTCAGTGGTTAAGAGCACTGACTGCTCTTCCAGAGGTCCTGAGTTCAATTCCCAGCAACCACATGGTGACTTGTAACCATCTGTACTGAGATCTGGTGCCCTCTTCTGGCCTGCAGGGATACATGCTGTATACATAATAAATAAATAAAAAAAAGAAGAGTTCTAGGACATCCAGGGCTACACAGAGAAACCCTGTCTCAAAAAAACCAATGAATGAATGAATGAATGATAAAAATAATAAATATGACATTTACAACCTTGGTCATATTTAGGAAACAGAGTACTTCATTTCAGGGTCTTATGCAGCCCAGCCTGGCCTTGAATTTGCTATATATGACTTTGAGCTTCTGATCCTCCTGCTTCTGTCCAGAGAAGCTTCTGCTGTGACTACAGCCATACCAAATTTATGTGGTGGGCCGGGCGGTGGTGGCGCACGCCTTTAATCCCAGCACTCAGGAGGCAGAGCCAGGTGGATCTCTGTGAGTTCAAGGCCAGCCTGGGCTACCAAGTGAGCTCCAGGAAAGGCGCAAAGCTACACAGAGAAACCCTGTCTCGAAAAACCAAAAAAAAAAAAAAAAAAAATTTATGTGGTAATGCTGGGGATTAGACCCAGGGCCTCATGCATGCAAGGGGAATATGCTACCAACTAAGCTACATCTCTAGTCCTCAACTGTGAGATTTGAACAAGGGGATGAAAGGAAATAATCAGCAGACATGTTTCTGAGCTCAGTCCCCTAATCTCTCTCCAGCCTCCAAACCCATTAGAGTTTACCTAATGACTCTCAGACCATATTGTGTCCTCTACCATACCATCTACCCAGGGTATTCCAAACTTCTATCAGCCATCCAGGGTCAACTATCTTTCTGAGTGTGGTCTTTTGTAGGCTAGATTGGCCTCAAACTCACAGAGATCTGACACTACCTCTGCCTCCTAAATCCTGGGATTAGATTAAATCCCCTTGCTAATCACAAAAAATAAGTGAATTACTAATATACTAATTTCATGTCCAAAGAAGACATCCAGTAGCAACTGTTACAGTTACAGATCAAAATATTATGAGACATTAAGTTTTCACCTGCAGTATCAAAAAGTCCAAGAGTATATGGCTCTCCACCAATCATAACTGTGACTGCATAGTTGTCGAAAACCTAAAAACAAAACAAATACAACATTGTTAGTGAGATAGTACAATTCCTAGCCACTTATTTCCTTCCCAAGAAGAAAATTAATCTTTCTATGTAACCAATCTCACCAACTATGTCCTTGCATGAGCTGAACGGTTCTTGATAACAAAATGAGAGACTGTGTCCTGGGACGTCCTACCTACTACATGAGGAACACAAAATCCTAAGTGGTATCACAGAAACCAGGCCTCTGACTCTAGAGGACCCTTCCATCCATCTTCAATGAGACTGGGCAGTAAAGGAAAGGTGATTTTCATTCTTTCTGACAACTAGTAGTATTAGGAAGCTTTTGAATAAAACACTTTGCTAAATGAAAATAAACTAGCTTAAAAAAAGAAAAGGGCTAGAGCGATGGCTCAGTGGTTAAGAGCACTGTTGCTCTTCCAGAGGTCTGGAGTTCAATTCCCAGAAACCACATGGTGGCCCACAACCATCTCTAGTGGGATCTGATGCCCTTCTAGCATAAAGGCGTACATGCAGATAGAGCACTCATACATAAAAAATAAATAAATAAATCTTAAAATAAAGGAAAGAAGGGAGGGAGGGAGGGAGGGAGGGAGGGAGGGAGGGAAAAGAAAAAGGAAAAAACAAATTGGGTATGGTGGAACAAACATAATCCCCAGCACTTAGGCAGAAGCAGGAAGAAAAACCGACCAAGGTCACTCTGACCTACTTGGTGAATTTAAGGACTGTCTCAAAAATAAATAACAAATTTTCAAATAATCCCCTTCAAGTCTAAAAAACTTAAGACAGTGCTTTGCTTCAACAATGTTCAATCTGAAGGGCAGTGGTGGCACTCGCCTTTAATCCCAGCACTCTGGAGGCAGAGCCAGGTGGATCTTTGTGAGTTCAAGGCCAGCCTGGTCTACAGAGCGAGATCCAGGAAAGGCACAAAGCTACACAGAGAAACCCTGTCTCGAAAAATCAAAAAAAAAAAAAAACAGAAAGAAATTATTTATTCACAGACAGCTACTTTTAATTCAGAACTGAAACTGGGCTGGAGAGATGACCCAGTGGTTAAGAGCTCATACTGTTCTTTCAGAGTTCAGTTCCCAGAACCTACATGAAAAGGCTCACAACCACCTGTAACTCCAGCTCCAGAGGAATCTAGCACCTCTGGCCTCTGTGGGCATCTGCAGACATGTGGACATCATGCACACACAATTAAAAAGTAATTAAATAGCCAGGCGGAGGTGGCACATGCCTTTAATCCCAGCACTCAGGAGGCAAAGCCAGGCGGATCTCTGTGAGTTCGAGGCCAGCCTGGTCTACAGAGCGAGAGCCAGGACATGCACCAAAACTACACAGAGAAACTCTGTTTCGAAAAAAACAAACAAACAAATAAATGAGATTTAAAAAATAAATAAGTAAGTAAGTAAGTGATTAAAGGAAAGGAAAAAAAAACAGGAATATGCCGAATGTGTTGGGTAGCATCTATCCAGATGAGCCACTTGGGAAGCTAAGGCAGAAGGATCACTTGAGTCCTAGAAACCAACATGAACAATGTAGTGAAACCTTGCCTCAGGGGGGAAAAATTCAGAAATCAGGAAGCATTAGACAGAGATATCAAACAGACCTCTGTGAGTTTAAGGCCAGCCTGGTTTACACAACAAGTTCCAGGAAAGCCAGGGCTACACAGTTGAGACCCAGTCTCCAAAAAAAAAAAAAGTATCACAAAAGCTTTTATTTCCAAGTCTCATCTGCAGGTTGGAGCTGACTTTTCTCTCCCATGGAAGATAAGATGATGTATAAAATTCTTCAGCTCTAATCTCTGTCCTCTAACTGGTAACTCAGTCCACAGATGGGCATAAACATGCACTGTATACCAAATCCATTTCCATGCCAATGTAGACACCACAGATACAGAATTTACGTTGGCCTATTTACCTAAACAGGCCCATCTAAAAAATTTACTCCACTGCTGATCTTTCCCTGACGATACACATACATACATACAAAACACCCAGAAGCTCACATCAAATAAAGTCATGAAAGTCTTGGAAATCACATTTACAAGTAAAAGCTCAGACACAAGTTTCCCAATGGATGTCTCACCCTGAGACACGATCCACATCTTTTTTTTTAATAAATTTATTATGTATACTGTGTTCTGCCTGCATGTTTGCCTGCGTGCCAGAAGAGGGCATCAGATCTCATTATAGATGGTTGTGAGCCACGACATGGTTGCTGAGAACTGAACCCAGGACCTCTGAAAGAGCAGCCAGTGCTCTTAACCTCTGAGCCATCTCCCCAGCCCCTAAGATTTACATCTTATCTCATAAAGACCCTTGTAACTTCAAAATATCTTCTGATTAATGGGCCAACTCAAAAATGTAGTTTTAGTACCAAACTACTTTTTTTTCTTTTTGATTTTTTTGAGACAGGGTTTCTTTGTGTGGCCCTGGCTGTCCTGGAACTAACTCTGTAGACCATGCTGGCCTCAAATTCATAGCGATTCACCTGCCTTTGCCTCCAAAGTGCTGGACTTAAAAGTGTGTGCCACACCACCCAGCTATCAAATTACATCTTTAAATTCTCACCCCTCAAAGAAACTTCTTCTTTCTTGGGAAAAGCAAGCAGCCAGTACTCTTAACTGTGGAGCCATCCCTCTACCCTCAGCTGTTTAATTTCAATTTTAAAGTGTAAGTAATTACCCATGAGAAGTCAAAAACCTTTAAAAATAGCAAACAATATGCTGGTGTGATGACTGAGATGGTAAGGGCACTTGCTGCCAAACATGACAACCTGAGTTCAATCCCAGGGCCCACATGATCAAAAGAGACTCCTTCAGGTTGTCCTCAACCCTCCATACAAGTGCCAAGGCAGGTGGGGTATGTACATACACACACACCCCACACAAAGTAAATAAAGATAATGAAATTTAATTTTTTTTCAAAAGGGAAAAATATTTCAGTTCAGGCAAAGTGTTTTCAAAGGAGATCACATTAAAATTCCTTTCACTATCAGAAAACCTTTATACTTACAGTTGGTACATATTCCGATGGAAATTTGTTTGTTGTATAGGATATCAGGAGACATGTTTTGCCAACAGCACCATCGCCGACAACAACACACTTAATTGTCTGCATTGCGGAAATAGTTTTGTATCCACTTTTAATATTTCAAATTAGATGTTGACCTACAAAGAAATTAAAGACAATTATTCCATTGACTTCTATTTATATACATTTTTTTTCCTCTCAACTAGTAACAGGTTCAGCCACTCAAAGAAAAGAACTAGCTAAAATCCTCTAAAAAGAAATATGGCAATTGCTCAGAGCAGCAGTTGCAAGGGTCCATTTGCTAAGTTTCTGGACCTGGTTGTTTTGTCTTAAGTATCAAAATCCAAAGTAGAACAGTAATCAGTATATTTCTTTTTTTGAATTACTTTTTCTAATAACAAAAAGGAAGAGATAGGAGAAAGAGTCCCATGTGATATATGAACTTTGTGAAAGCTTACTTTACTTTAGTATGAACACATATGTACTATATGCAAGATCAACTGCAACACAAAGAACACTGTAAACAATGGTTCATTACCCAGCCTTAGAACTGCAGCATCCCAGAACCTAAGTACCAAGCAGCACAGTCCATTAACCCCAGAATATGTGAGTATTAGGAACTGAACAATGATCAGGTGACCTCTAGTCAGCAGCCATGGTAGCACCAGTTAGCCTAGTTATTACTCAGGGCCTGAAGAGTTTCAACCTACATTTTAAAAATGAAAATATCTCTTCTAACCATAGTGATTTATTTAAAAATATAATTACATGGGCTGAGGAGATAGCTCAGAGAGCACAGCACTTTCCCAGACAAGCCTGATGACCTGAGCTCAGATCTTCAGAACCACATCAAAGTCAGATGCAGTAGTGAAAGTGCCAGTAATCCCAGAGTGCCCCTCCAGGAAGCGGGAGGCAGAAGCTTGCAGCCTAGATGGTACACAAAGCAATGAACAAGAGAAACCCTGACTCAAAACACAAGGTAAAAGACAAGGACTGCTACTCAAGGTTGTCCTCAGACCTTCACTAATACACCACAGCAGTGCAAACACATTATTACAAATGCGCCAAGAAGTCACTGTAAAAAGAAAAAAAAATTGCAAGTGGCTATGGCATTAAAATTTTGCCAGGCAGTGGTGGCGAACACCTTTAATCCCAGCACTTGGAAGACAGAGGCAAGCCAATATCTGAGTTCAAGGCCAGCCTAGTCTACAGAGAAAATTCCAGGACAGCCAGGATTACATAGGGTAACCCTATCTCAAACAACAAAACAAAACAACAACAAAGAATTTGTTACACTTAACTCTGAGATATACTAAAATTTTTTAGATTTGTTATGAGTGTTCTGCTCATATGTATGCCCATGCACCTACCATGTGTGTCTGGTGGCCAGGAAAGTCAGAAGAGAAAGTTGTGAGCCACCACATGGGACTAGATGGAAGCCATATCCTTTGCAAGAACAAGAGTTCTTAACTACTGAGCACATCTCTTCAGTGCCCCTCCAATTTTCTTGACATCTGCGAAATCAAGATATGAAATCCTTGTGTGTCTGTGAATGTGTGTATATCTGTATATAAGTACATATGTGCAAAAGTGTGGAGGCCATAAGACAGGCTCAAGTGTAATTCTGCAGCTGCCATGCAGCTTATTATTTATTCATTTATTTATTTATTTGTTTGTTTGTTTGTTTATATTTTTGTTTTATTTATTTTTGGTTTTTCGAGACAAGGTTTCTCTGTAGCTTTTGGAGCCTGTCCTGGAACTCATTCTGTAGACCAGGCTGGCCTCAAACTCAGAGATCCACCTGGCTCTGCCTCCTGAGTGCTGGGATTAAAGGCATGTGCCACCGCCGCCGCCGCCGCCACCACCACCACCACCACCACCACCACCACCACCACCACCACCACCACCACCACCACACCACTGCATGGCCTAGTTTGCTTTTTTGAAACAGGTTTCTTATTGGCCTTGTGTTCACCAAGTAGAAAAGATAAACAAACTGAGCATCAAGTACCAACTTCTTTGTGGGTTCTGGAGATTGAACTCAGGTCCTCATGCTTGTACTTTACCAACTAAGTAATCACCCCCAACCACAAAGGAACAAATACTTCCAACGGCTTTGAGAGAAATAAATAAATAAATCATCTGCATAATCGGGGGGGGGGGGGGGGTTACAATTTCTTGCCGGTTAGAGCTGCCATCTTATTAAACATGAAAATATAGTCCTCTGGGCCAGTAAAATGGATCAGCCAAAGAAAACACTTGCCACCAAGCCTGATGACCTGAGTTCAATCCATGGGACCCACATGGTAGGAGAAAACTGATTTCCACAAGTTGTCATCTGACAACCACATGTATATATATCATGCATGGCACATACAGGCCTTCCCCCATAAACAACCAATCAATGTATAAATTTAAAAAAAAA
>CABHPR010100208.1:0-11081 GCA_902168415.1 Peromyscus melanophrys
TTTTTTTTTCTGAGTGTGGCGCAGTCAGAAGACAGGAAATTCTTTGGTTAATTTAGGTTCCAGAGTCACAAGATCCAAAACTTAAATTCAAAGCAGGAAATGCTTAGTTGGCTGCTTGCCAATTGCCCATAGCTTTCATTTTCCTCACTAGGAAGAAAGAAGATGTGAAAGAGAAAGCCAAACAGAAAAACTTTTCCTTGAGCCTGACTCCATGCAGACATGCATGAAGCAGCGATGACCCATGAAGACTCACAGTAAACAAATCCTTCCTGTAAGATTGCCCGTGTCCTTGGCCCTGTGTTGCCAATGCTTTCATGGCTCTTCCTGGAACAGCCCCATACCTGTTGTAGCTCTGCTGGGCAGCACAGCTGGTGCTATTCAAACCTAGACTCCCTTCATTGGAACAAGTACATGATGGTTCTGCTTTTCCAGACTCTATGCAGCACCGCAGAGCTCATTTTCTTGTTTACACTCATTCACACGCCAGCTCTGGACCTGGGAAAGAGAAGCTGAACTGAATAAAAGCAATGGTGTTAAGAGGGATGCAGTGTGCTTAGGCAGATGGTCAAACATGCACAGTTACACACATGACTGCTGCTAAGTGCACAAAAGGAAGAGGAGTAAGAGACAGTGGCCTCACCCAATTGGGCTGTTTGTGAAAGGTCTCCCTGCAAATCAGATTTTAAGCTGAAGCATGAGATGAAGGAGAAACAGAATGAAGTAAAGTGAGACAGAATGTCATTATCTGGGCCTCCCAAGCAAGTGCTTCTGTCCATTTAGAATAGAATGTGAAACGAGGGGCTGGGCCTATATAGAACAGTAGCTTTCCTTGCACCAAGTGGCCCAGTTTCATAAAACAACAATGCTAATGCAAAGTGATTCCCGTCGATGCAAGTTAAAGCCTTGTCCAGCCCCGAGGGTTTGTGCCTGTTCTTATTTCAGCTTCTTCTGTATGTTTGCTTGATAACACTGGGAGGTCTGTTCTTCTCTGAAGGGAAATGGAGGAGGACAGGATCTGGGGAGAGGGGAGGTGGTGGGAAGAACTGGGAGGAGCGGAAGGAGAGGAAACTGTGGTCAGGATGTAACGTATGAGAGAGAATAATTGTTTAAGTCACTATCTGTCCAGAACAAGCCAGGAGATGCAGACTGATTGTCTTAGAGTTTCTAGGGTCTCTATTGCTGTGATGAAATACCATGACCAAAAGCAACGTGGTGAGGAAAAGGTTTATTTATCTTACACTTCCACATAATAGTCCATCACTGAAGGAAGTGAGGACAGGAACTCAAACAGGGTAGAAATCTGGAGGCAGGAGCTGATGGAGGGGTTCTGCTGACTGGCTTGTTCCTCACAACTTTTTCAGCCTGCTTTCCTATGGAACCCAGGACCACCAGCCCAGGGATGGCACCACTAACAATGGTCTGGGCCTTCCCCATCAATCACTAATTAAGAAAACACATTTTCTCAATTGAGGTTCCCTCCATTCATTCAAACATCTCTAGTTTGTGTCAAGTTGACATAAAACTAGCCAAGACACTGATGTATACTAACTTATGCAAGTAAGAACTTAATCAGTTGTGAACATGAGCACATGAACATATAAAAACAGTATCAGAGAAAGCAGGTCTGTGAGCTTAACAGACCATCCATGATGGAACTGCTCCATCTGCGTTGTATGAAAAAAGGGCTGTCCAACAACACTGGAATTTGGAGGTACCTGACTGGCCTCAGGCCATTTCTCAAAGTGCATCATGGGACTGGGACTGGCAAGCAACAAACCCCTGAACTTAGTATGACCTCTATACCTGATTAGGCCCACAGGGAACTACAGTTCACCTGGCCCAATTGCACCTTGAGCCAGCTGTACACTTGGTATCACCACTGCTTTGGCAGCTCATTGCCCTGACCCTTCTGCGACTTTATTCCTTATATAACTGTCTTACCCAAGCACCTGTGATGACTCTTTGCATCTGTATTGGTTCTCTAGAAAGATCTTTTGAGACCCTCTCTCGTTAACCCTTCCTTTGCCATCCTGTATTTTGTATATCATTGTGTACAGTATGGTGTATGATCTGGGAGTTCCTGTTAGTAATTAATGTTGGAATCAAATAGAAGAATCTGTGATAGCCAAAAATCAAATCAAGAGTATTCAGTGAATTAAAGTCAATGAAATTTGTCATTCAAACATTCTAACACACAGTAAGACACAAATGTGTCATCTGCCCTGATGAAAGGACTCACTGAAGAGAGAGTGAGAGCATCCAACCACAGCACTGAGACTAGTGAGGTCCCAAAGCTCTTCAAGTTGAATTTCTCATGAAGACAGTTGGAAGTTACAACTGTAACAAGAGATGTCTTAAAAAGAAACTTACATTAATTTTCTCTTGTTTTGTAAAATTACCACAAACTTAGAGGCTTTAAAAAAAACCTCAGACTTAACCATACAGTGTCTGTGGATCAAGGAATCAGGTGGCTCAACTCTATTTTCTGTTCAGGGTCCTTTAATTCTGTTTTATTTTTCTATACAAGGTCTCGCTCAATGACAGACCAGCCCAAAATCATTACATGGAGCAATCTTGTCTTGACCTCATAGCCACCTTCCTGTATCAGACTCCAAATGCTGGGGTTGTTGGTATGAACTACCACACTTGGCTCCTGGGGTCTCCTCTTTAAGGTGTTTACTGACTGTAGTCTTCTGAAACTCTGGAGCAATCTGATTTCCAGCTCATTCAGTTCATGGCAAGAACTCTGTGCCTTGTGTATAGAAGATTGTGTCCTCTGTTTTCTTATTACTGACCAACCTTAAGCCATGCTCCTAGATGGTACTCCCAGTGCCTTGGAATTGTCCTTCATAGTCATCTAGTGCTCATCCAACATGACAATAACAGACATCTCCAAGGCCAGGTGCAGAATCTCCCTGTACCCATTAGATTTCCTTTGAGTCTCTTCTAGAGAAGCTAACTTTTCAATGGGCTTGCCTAATTAGATCATGGGAAAATAATTTATCATCCTTAAAATAAGAAATATTAACCATAGTATTGGTATCTCATTGTATTCAGATCTCACACACCAAGGGAGGGTATATAAGTCAGAGATGGGGAATGAAGGTACATCATAGAATTTTATCAACTACATAGGACAAGTCAGAGAGCCAAAGAAATCAGTTTAAGCCTTTTGTATTTCTGTATTCACTTATTCATTCGTCCACCCATTCACCTATTTTTTTCTTTCAATACAAAAATTTTGCTAAATGCCCATATGTCATTGCTAGAATGTGAGACATAAATATGGATAAGTTATACCCTCATGAAAACATCCCAGATAGGTTAGGGAATGTTATTACCCAAGAATAAGGTTAAACAAAATAAAAGATTTAAGGCAAAGAGAAATTATTCTTATGATTCCTTTTAAATATTTTAATTTATTGGGGAAATATAAAAAGAGAATATTCTCATATCTTGAGTCCTAGATTGATATCTATTAGGGTTTATACATCAAATTTCCCTCTAAAGATATACATCAAATTTATACATCAAAAGCCCACACCATGCCCAGTGTCACTCCATCTGCCTACTGCCTGGAGATCAAGATGTAAAGATCTCAGCTGCTGCTCCAGCACCATACCTGCCTGCCTGCTCCTGTACTGCCCACCATGATGGCCATGGACTCGTCCTCTAAAAGTGTAAGCAAGCCCCAATTAAATGCCGTCTTTTATAAGATGCCTTGGTTATGGTGTCTCTGTCTTAGTTATGTTCACTGCTGTCCTCAAGTACAGAATGGCTGTGTTAATTTGAATGTGATTGGTCTACATAATCTCATAGGGAATGGCACTATTGGGAGGTGTGGCTTTGTTGGATTGGGTATGCCTTGTTAAAGGAAGTGTATCACTGTGGAGGTGGGCTTTGAGGTTTCCTATTGCTCCGAATACCACCCAGATAGTCAGTAGATTTCCTGCTGCCTTCTGGTCAAGATGTAGCTGGCACCATGTCTACCTGCACACTGCCATGCTCCCAGTCATGATGATAATAGACTGAACCTCTGAAACTGTAAGCTGCCACCCCAATTAAATGTCTTCTTTATAGGAGTTGTCATGGTCATGGTATCTCTTCAATAAAACCCTAAGACAATGGCCATGGCTGGAGCAACTTGATAAACAAAATAAGTAATGGTAGGGGCTGAAGAGATGGCTCAGTGGTTAAGAGTACTTACTGCTCTCTCAGAGGACCTAGGTACAGTTCCCAGCACCCGCATAGTGGCTCACAGACATTTTTAACTCCATTTCTAGGGGACCAAATGCCTCCTCTGACCTCCTCAGGCTTCTGAACATGTAGAAGTTCATATATATACACACAAAATAAAATAAAAATTGTTTAAGTAAATAAATGAATAATGATAGTGTTAGACTGCAAACAATAAGATAAACATTGAGTAAATAAATAAATGAATAGCAACATATCACTCTTAATTCCAGTTATAAATGCAGAAAATTAAAACTTGGTGTTAGGAAAATTTCATAGTAAAAATTTTTCAAGCAAGATCTAGAGCTTTGATGTAAGATACTGTGACAATGAAATACCAAATCCATACAGCAACTGCCATGTAGAGGGTTATAGGGATGAGGGGTTAAGGCCAATAGAGAAGCAGGCATAAGGCTGTGTCCAATTGCTATGGAGAGAGGAAATGCTCCCAGCAGAAAGGAAATCTAGACCTGGAGCACGGCTGAGACTCAACTAACTGGCAGACAACTCCCCAGCCCTGCAGAGCCACTGCACTGGTGGGAGCCCATCTCCTAAGGTTCCAGAGAAAGCTGGTCACAGAGAATGCCTCACTGGAATCTCACTGCTACAAAACCACCTTAGGGGAGATACTGGAAAACACTATACCAATGGTTGCTGAGTACCATTGGCCATCATGCGTAGTAGATCAGAGCCATAGCTGTGCCTGCTGCAGGGGCTAGACCACACAAGCTGTAGAGTCCATGGGACCCAAGAACAAAGCCCTTCTCTTGCAGCATCTCTCCAGAGCCCTCTGTTGAAAAGGTTTAACTTCATGTGAGCCTGTGAAGAAAAATACATGCAAAGAAACTAAATCCTATTTTAGAGCCAAGCAATGCAGAGTTGGTATAAAGCTGAGAGACAATAAATTGATAACTAGAGGAGAAAAAAGATGATGGTGTTGATGAGGAGGAAGAAAAGGGGGAGGAGGAAGAAGGGAAATGGGGGGAGGAACGAAAAGGAGTAGAAAAGAAGAGGGGAAAAGAGAGGGAGTGGGAGGAAGAGAGAAGAGAATGGGTGGGAGAGGAAGGAGGACAGGGAGGAGAAGAAGGAGGAGGGGGAGAGAAGGAAGGAGAAGTGGAGGAGGAGGGAGAAGGAAGGAGGGATATGGTGGTATTGTGTTCCCCCAAAACATTGTGTATGCTAATAAACTTATCTGGGGTCAGAGAACAGGACAGCCACAATATTAAACATAGAGGTTAGGCAGTGGTAGCACACGCCTTCAATCCTAGCATTCCAGAGACAGAAATCCCTCTGGATCTCTGTGAGTTCAAGGCCACATTGGAAACGGCCAGGCATGGTGACACACGCCTTTAATCCCAGGGAGTGGTGGTAGAAAGCAGAAAGGTATATAAGGCGTGAGGACCAGAAATTAGAAGCATTTTGGCTGGTTAAGCATTCAGGCTTTCAAGAAGCACAGTTCAGCTGAGAGCCATTCGGATATGAGGACACAGAGGCTTCCAGTCTGAGGAAACAAGACCAGCTGGGGATCCAGCGAGGTGAGGTGGCTGTGGCTTGTTCTGTCTCTCTGATCTTCCAGTGTTCACCCCAATAACTGGCCTCATGTGTGTTTTATTAATAAGAACTTTAAAGATTTCTGCTACAGAGGGAGAAGGGAGGAGGGAAAAGTGGAGGAGGGAGAAGTGGAGGAGAAGGGAAAAGGGAGGAGGAGAGAGACGTAGAGGAGGAAGGAGAAGGGAGGAGGAGGAAGAAGTAGAGGAGGAGGGAGAAGGGAGGAGGAGGGAGAAGTAGAGGAGGAGGGAGAAGGGAGGAGGAGGGAGAAGTGGAGGAGGAGGGAGAAGTGGAGGAGGAGGGAGAAGGGAGGAGGAGGGAGAAGGGAGGAGGAGGGAGAAGTGGAGGAGGGAGAAGAGAGGAGGAGGGAGAAGTGGAGGAGGAGGGAGAAGGAAGGAGGAGGGAGAAGGGAGGAGGGGGGAGAAGTGGAGAAGGAGGGAGAAGGGAGGAGGAGGGAGAAGTGGAGGAGGGAAAAGAGGTGGAGGAGGGAAAAGAGGAGGAGGAGGGAAAGGAGAGAAAAAGGAAAGGGAGGAGGAGGGTGGAGAAGGAGGGAGAAGAAGTAGGAAAACTGGAAGAACAGCTTTGGTAAAAATGGTCATAAAAACCAGCATAAATAAGGGCTGTGGTTAAATATTTGTTCCCTATCAGTTTACATGTGATAGCTGATCCCCAATGTGATATTATTTAGAGGTCAGCCTCGTGAATGGGATTGTTTCCATTATGAAAGAGATTCCAGAGAGCTGCTCCCCCACCACCCTTACCACCTTCACCATGTGAAGACCGCTAGCTAGAAGGTACCAGCTGTGAACCCAAAGGAGACTCCCGTTAGATGCTGGACCTGTCATCTCCACGATCTTACACTCTGCAGCCCACAGAAGTGTGAGAATGTACCCTACTCTCTTGATTAACTGCATAGAGCATTTACAGGGAGAATACTTAAGACACCTTTAAATCAACATATAGAAAAATTACCACTTCCTAACTGACCAGTGGACCTATGCAAATGTACTTAATTCCACTGATCACCAAAACAATTATGAATGAAAATTAAACCCACACCACATTCAGAAACCATTACATACATACCAACTGACTGAAATGGCAAAGGCCTGGAAATCTGACTATTTCTTTACCCATCTGTACCCCCTTTAATCCTCCAGGACTTTAAGCATTATACTTAATAATACAGTGTTTTTCCATTCCTAACTTTTAAGAAATGCTTTCAGTCTTTTCCATTTAGTAGAATGTTAACTATGGGTGTGTTATAGTTGAAATATATGCCTTGTGTTCCAAGTTTCGTCAGGGCTTTCACAGTGAACTTTATCAAGGAAGTTTTCTGCATTGATTAGAATGATCACATGATTTCATATGGCATTCATTATCCTATACTTCAAATATTCTAAAGATTTCACTTAGGTCCTGTAAAGATTTTCAACAAAATAGAAATGGGGGATGGAGTTCCCACTCACAATAGCTTCAAAAGTATACCTAGAGATAAACCTAACCAAGAGGGTGAAAGATCGCTACTATGAAAACTTTAAAACGCTGATGAGGAAACTTGATGGGAAGGCCTCTCGGGCTCTGGGAGGGTGGAGTTAATGTTATAGAAAAGACTGTACTATCGAGCGACATCCATGGCTTGTTGCAATCTTCTTGAAAAATTCCAATGGCGTTCCTCACAGAACTAGAGAAGACAATCCTGGAATTCACACAGAAGCACAAAAGACCTCGTATAGCAAAAGCAGTTGAAGGAGAAGGAGGTACAGTAGTGCACCAATATCAGATTTCTAATTTTACTGAAGATCCACAGCAAAAAATAAAAAAGCCGATACTGGCACAAAAACAAACATGATGATCAGTAGAATATCAGACTTAAAGAAAAAGGCACACATTGACAGCCACCTGATTTGTGCCAAGAGTCCTTTAAAAATGGGGACACCCAGCACTTGGTAGGCAGAGGCAGGCGGATCTCTGTGAGTTTGAGGCCAGCCTGGTCTACAGAGCAAGATCCAGGAAAGGCACCAAAGCTACACAGAGAAACCCTGTCTCAAAAAAACCAAAAAAAAAAAAAAAAAAAAGAAATGGGGACAGCAGAGGACATCTCCAACAGATGGCACCAAGAGGCTAGATACAAGCATGTAGAAGGAAAAATAGAGCCATATCTCTGACTCACTCTCTGTAATAATCAATTCAGAGACCTTAGTGTAAGATCTAAAGCTTTGAAGCCAATAGAGGAAGCCATGCCATGGATAAAGCACGTGAAGACATGTGCACAGGCAAGGACTCTCTGAAAGGGCTCACAGTCAACAATCCAGTAAATAAGACCTAGACTTGACAGTTGAGACCAGTTGGAATTCAAATGCTTCAGTACAGCAAAGAAAGTAATCAGCAGAATGAAGGAAGCCTACAGAATGGGAGAAATTCTCTGCCCACTGTATGTATGACAGGAGATTTATATCTAGAAAGTATAAATAACTGGGAAAATTATTTCAAAGAAAATATACACATGGCCAGCAAATATTTGAAGTTGTTCAACATCTTCAGCTGTTGAAGAAATGCAAATGAAAAACACAGTGAGATTCTGTCTCATGCCAGCCAGAAGGATTCTTATCAAGAAAATAAAGTACAACAATCATTGCTATGCACTCAAAGGATCCTAAATCAGCCTACTACAGGGATACGCGTGCATCCATGCTATTGACACAGGGTGCACAATAGCCAAGATATGGAACCAGCCCAGAGGTCCAGTAGCAGATGAATGGGTTAGAAAATGTACATACACACAAGAAAGTCTGACTCCGAAAGACAAATATTGCATGTTTTCCCTCCTATGGAGAACCTACATTTAAATTCACACACATGCAATGTGTGGGACATGGAAGTAGAAAGTCTGTTACACAAGGGGAGAGCTGATGGGAGAGGAAGAGGAGAACGGGAGGGCAGTTGGATGCGTGACATGAGAGCAGAATGAGAAGAATGGATCAGCAAGTTGAGAGGAGGGGTGCAGGGAAGGACCACTGGCAGGTGAGTACAAATGAAGCAGAATTATATACATACATCATATATACATCTTCATATATTTACAAAATGTCATAGGACTACTGGCAGGTGAACAAGAATGAAGTATAATGGTACACATGTATGAAAACGTCAGCATGGAACTCATGACTTTGTATACTAATTGAAAAAAAATTAACAATAATGATGATTTAAAAGTCAGAAAGCCCAGCCGAGTTTTGGACAGAATATAGCATGACACTGTTGTTAAAGTATAAATTTGTGTAGTTATTTTGAACAGGTGGGCAATGTCAATGTAAGCTCAACATATATGTTCACATAATGAGCCAGAAATTCTAGTCCTTTCCACGCAAATTAATGTTCACGTTTATCATAGGACATGCACAAAATGTCCATGGAGGTCCAGAACAGCCAACAGCTGTGCATACCAGCACCAGATCTACAGAACCCAGGCCCTCCTAACAGTCATCTGTAGGGGGGATGGAGACTCCTGTGGCCCGATCACACATTTCTGATCTATTGGCAACCAACAGATTCTGGAGAAGGGTACTATGGCATACAGCTGTGTGTCTACTGGGACTCCACCAGACTGGAGTGGCTAGTTCTGACCTCAGGAGCACACAGACTGCCTTGATTAAACTCTGGGGACACTAAAAAGCCAACACTAGTAAATAAGGGAAAGATGTTTATAACTGGGAGATCCTGGCAGGGGTAGGGGAGAGATGGGAGGGAAGAGAAGGCCCAGAATGCACAGTGTCCATGTATGAAATCATGAAAGAACTCCAAACTGAAAAAAAATTACTCATTAGCAATAAAACGTGGATTTTTGTGTCCACAAAATGGGATGCTGAGGAGCTGTAAGAATAAGTAACCTACAGGAAATGTGTACAAATGAACCTCACAGACATGTTTAGGAAAGTAAGCCAGATTTTTACAAGATACATATGAAATGTTATTACCACAGTTCATGCACACTCAAAGCCTACCTCTGGGTTTAACAAAAAGATCAATATCTGCCCTTGTGATGCAGTGAATACAAGTAAAAACGAGAGGGTCTTCCAAACATTAGCAACATTTTTGACGTGGGTTCTAGCTGCAAAGGTACATCCCATTCACAGTAATTCATTGAGTAGCAATCGAGACTAATGCTTTTCTGCATCTTTATATCCATAAACTGTTACTCAAAAGAGAGAAAGGAAAATCTACTACAACCAAACAGGGTCACATCAAACTGGTAAATATGGTTAACTGACTTACAATTCGTTTATACTGAGTATAAGTAAGATAAGGAAAAAAAACGACTTCTGCTCAGGTTTTTACTTGAGAGGACTGTTGTTCTGCCACAAGGGGGCGCCCTTGCTACACTTTACTGCCTATGAGGACCACTTTTCTCCTCCTGAGGGTGTTCTGGTACATTTTGTCTGCTTATCATTGAGTGACAACGCAGCCAGGCCACACTCTGCTGAAACTGTCATCTATGTGATATAATCTACACACTGTGTAGCGTAAAACTTCACCACAATTACCCCGCAAGTGGCCGTTCAACAAGTACTGAAACTTGTTTCTCTGGAAATTGTTTTCTTCTTGCTAGAAAGTTCATCTTAATTTGATATTAAAATCTTCCATTATAATTCCTGACCTTCGCATTTGCTCTGACGATTAGAATCCAATGTCTCTGTCGTTGACAGGGTGTGAACTTCAGTTAAGCAAGGGAGGTATCGTCATTGTTTCCATCACTCACAGACTATTCTTAACCTGATAGCTACTAGCACTCACCTTTTTTTCTAACTACTGTCACATTTAAACCATTTATAAAATTTGCACTATAGTGCTCTGCTAATACTTAACTTTCTGTTAAAGTTATACAATTCCTACCCATCACAATAGTTTTATTCTGACTCTTACTAAGCTAGGCTCCTCACATCTTGAGTTATGCACAAATGTACTGAGTGTTTCCTACCTCATCACATTACTAGTACATGACAGGGCTTCAATAACATTCATCAGAAACACTACATCCTAACAATTATAAAGGTGACTTCACTTTCCTCCTTTTTGTCCAAATATGTTTTAGAATACTTTTGTTTTTCTGCAGTGTACACATGCCGTCTTTGCAGCATGACCCTCTTTTTTAAGTCTAGTAAAATCTGCTTATAAAAAGAATTCATCTACTGGGCCAGATCCTGGTTTCAGAAATGAGGATCACGACTTTCAATGTGTGTTTCTTGTTGTTGCTGCTGCTGCTGCTGCTGCTGCTGCTGCTGCTGCTGCTGCTGCTG
>CABHPR010100208.1:13858-36802 GCA_902168415.1 Peromyscus melanophrys
CACACACACACACACACACACACACACACACACACACACACACACACCAAAGAGTAATAGAAGTTGATGAGATTGCTTAGTGGGTAGAGGCACTGGCACCCAGACTGACAGCCCAGGCTAATGACATGACTTTGTTACCTGAATTCTATAATTCAAGGATTTGCCCTGATATTTGCCCTCCGACCCCCACACATGCCTGCAAAGAAAGAATATCATTGTTATAAATTATGGACCATGCTGACTGCAGACCACCTCCCAGCCTGTCATGTAGCTAGAGTTTTCCTGCCTGACCCACAGTCAGGACAAATCTCTGTCACCCGCCAGTCCCACAGCCGCTCAGACCCAACCAAGTAAACACAGAGACTTATATTGCTTTCAAACTGTATGGCCGTGGCAGGCTTCTTACTAACTGTCCTTATATCTTAAATTAATCCATTTCTATAAATCTATACCTTGCCACATGGCTTGTGGCTTACCGGCATCTTCACATGCTGTTTTTCATGGTGGCAGCTGGCAGTCTCCTCAGCCTTCCACTTCCCAGAATTCTCTCCTCCTTGTCCCGCCTATACTTCTTCCTGCCTGACCACTGGCCAATCAGTGTTTTATTCATTGACCAATAAGCAACATGTTTGACATACAGACCATCCCACAGCACTTCCCCTTTTCTTTTTTTTCAAAAAGGAAGATTTTAACATTAACATAGTAAAATTACATATAATTTGGGAATTTGGGCGTAGCTTCTCTTACTACTTCCTGCTGGAGGGGGGCGCTGTATCTTATGGGGACACAAAGAAAATTTTAGGATTATGGAGTAGTCCATGAGGCTGTATTGTCTGAGCCAGTTGCCTTCAAACTGTTCTGGATGTTGGAACATCTGGGCCATGGTGTCATCGGAGACATTTCAGGTGGTCTTGGCTGGTCAAACCTGATGTATCTTAATCTGGAACAAACCCATAGCCTCTGGCTTTCTGTGGAAACAAAATCAGAGCTTCCTTTCCAAAGCAACATATCCTTACATCCAAAATTTGAAGTCAAGGTACCTTTAAAATATACATTTTGGCATAACTCAACAGCTTTAGCAATCAAATGTTTTTCTTCAGTTACGAATATCAAAGAGAACATAATCCAGATTCTCTGTGTGGTAGCCATCTTTATGTGGCTTATTTTTTATATTACCTTGAGCCTATTGTTTTAAACTGCAGCATTCTAAGACTGAAACGGTGCTATGGCTGCTGGCTCCGCCCACCTCAGCTTCCCAACATGGCGGTGATACGTTTACCACCAGCTCTGGGAGCCTTCGTGGGTCTTTACAGTATTCCTCACAGATCTACCTCATGGTGTTCTCTCTAGACTCTGATGATTCGGTGTACGCAACAAGGATATTCAGCTAAGTAGACTTTGTTCTCAGGCTAGATTTCTCAGATCTTAGTCCCTAAGATGACTTTTGGCTTACATTCAGTTCTGTATCTAGAGTTAATGAAGAACAGTCTGATGTAGAATGTGTTCAAGAAAAATCCAATTTTTTATATAGGCCATACATTTTTTTTATTACAAGTTCTTTATTTCTGGCAGGGATGTAAGGAGGAGAAAAGGTAAGACTGGGTTTTCAACAATAGGTGGGTACCACAAGCTCTGGAGATTGGGAAAAGTTGCCTTTCAACTTGGAAATTGTGATTTGTCTGGAGAAGTTAGAAAGAAAATACATACAAACCTTAGCCTAACCCCAACTCCTCATGATGTTATTTACAAAGGGATAGAGAGCAAGATCATCCGGCTAGCAACCCTTGCCAAAAAGCTGGGTTCTCAGCCGAGAGCAGATGGGAGGGCTGCAGGCCTCTTGGGTGGAAAATCTTACTCTCTTTTCCCCATATCTACGACTCACTTTTACTAGCATGGGAAGGAGAAGAAAATGTAGGCATTTGCCAACCTCCTTGTGTATAAAAAAATATGGGCAGATTTTTAAAATCTAGAATTACGGTTCGGAGATCTAGTTCAGTGATAGAGTAATTGTTTAACATACAGAAGGCTCTGAGTTTGATGCAAAGCTCTGTAGGAAAAAGGGACAGAAGCAAAGAGGGAAAGTAGGTAGAGACGGAAGATACTCAGTCTTCAGTACTGTTACTGCAATTCCAAGACTGAGGCAATCTGTGGCATGATCTGGATCTCCTGCTTGTGACAGCTGTGTAGGGGTATTGTGTTCCCCAAAATATTGTGTATGCTAATAAACTTATCTGGGGTCAGAGAACAGGACAGCCACAATATTAAACATAGAAGTTAGGCAGTGGTAGCATACGCCTTTAATCCTAGCATTCCAGAGACAGAAATCCCTCTGGATCTCTGTGAGTTCAAGGCCACATTGGAAACTGCCAGGCACGGTGACCCACACCTTTAATCCCAGAAAGCCACACCTTTAATCCCAGGGAGTGGTGGTAGAAAGCAGAAAGGTATATAAGGCGTGAGGACCAGAAACTAGAGGCATTTGCCCTGGAGAGGCATTTGGCCTGGAGAAGCATTTGGCCTGATTAAGCTTTCAGGCTTCTAGCAGCAGTTCAGCTGAGACCCATTCTGGATGAGGGCTCGGGGCATCCAGTCTGAGGAAACAAGACCAGCTGAGGATCCAGCGAGGTGAGATAGCTGTGGCTTATTCTGTCTCTCTGACCTTCCAGTGTTCACCCCAATACCCGGCTCAGGTTTGATTTTATTAATAAGACTCTCTAAGACTCATGCTACACAGCTGCCTCTGAATGTCTCCTAATTTAGGAATGTCACAGACTGATCTTTCACTCCTATAGTATTATTCCTGAAAAAAAAAAATGGCTTTACTCCTAATGGCCCACTTCCTTCAGACAATATGTGCAAACCAGGAGCAAAGAAACTCTTTGAAGTCATGGTATGAGTGGATTTGCATTTCAAGGAATGATGAACTAAACCATACAGACAGGTCCTTCCCAAGAGAGAGTACAAGACTTCTTTGAAAGTTCATTCCACTTCCTTTTGCATAACACAATCCTCTCAAATCTATCTGCTCTCCGTATTTTCTTCATCCCAGTGGATAAAGGAAGGTAAAGGTGTTGCCTTTTACAGGAAACTAACACTAGTGACCAAGTAGATGACTTTCCCAATATCATACAGTAAGAAAGTCACCAACTAAAGCCAAAGGAGATTCTGAAGTTTTCAAGAGAGAATACAACACCCCGACCATTAGACAAATGGGTTTCAGATAAAATTTGTAGAGTAACACAATCAAGTAAGAGTTCTTTTGAAAACCTACATTATCTGGCCTACTGAATCAAATAGGCCATACATTTCAACACAGTATAAATCTTAATGTTTATTCTTACTTCAACATAATAATCAATTAGTGAAAGGTCATCGTGCTTTAAAATTCCCTTTAAGGGCATTCATATGCTCTAGATTTCTAATATTTTACAGTATATTGCTATACTATATAGTACATGATATAGTAAATATTACAGTTATTTTACATATTTGACTAAATTTTACTTATAATTTCAATATATGGATAGGCTGGGTTCAGTTTATAGAATGTTTGCCTGGCATGTATAAAATCCTAGGTTTGATACTCAGCACTACATAAAAAAAATTTAATATCTCTATGAACTAATTCTTATTTGCCACAGCTCTTGTTATATGAATACCAATGTCACCTTTTACATACTCAACATAGTTGAGACCAACCTACTTTGTTAACTACAGAATGGATTCCATTTCATTTCTAATTTTATATACAGAGGTTGAAATCTCAGAGTTCCATGAATACTTCATTAGATTTATTGGTCATTAAAATTGACTTTAAATCCTTGCTTCGACTTCATAGAGATTGCATAAGGAATCACAAACAAATTGTGGAGAATAAAACTCCATCTTCAGGCTTGGCAGCAAGTGCCTTTACCCACTGAGCCATTGAGCTAGCTCTTGAGAATTATCTTTCTAAAATTCAAAGTTTATGTCATATTCCTTTGTAAACTGGTTTGGTGGCCATCTGTTGTTTGGGGATGATGCAAAATTTATTAAGGCTCAAGTCCCATCAGACTCTGCAAGTTTGTCTTTGGTTGTATCCGCCTGAGCTCCAATGTTACAGTATCCGTTACACCACATGCTTGCACAGGTTTGCACCTTTAAAATACATCCATCTCTGTGCCCAGACTGAGCTTTCTCTGGGGTCTTCATTCTCATCTTCTCCTAAAGCACCTGCTAGAAAACTACATGAAACACTGTAGAGGTCACCAGTAGAAAAGAAGTCATTTTAATGATATTAGTATATTATACAGCATTACTTTTTATTAAAATGTAAAGCAATATCAGGAATAAGGAACATTAATTCCAATTTATTTGTGAAAAATAGTTACTAGGAGTTTAAATAATGTACTTGTG
The DNA here is from genome assembly GCA_902168415.1 of Peromyscus melanophrys. Taxonomy (NCBI): domain Eukaryota; kingdom Metazoa; phylum Chordata; class Mammalia; order Rodentia; family Cricetidae; genus Peromyscus; species Peromyscus melanophrys. The sequence goes on from CABHPR010100208.1 coordinate 18,254, forward strand.
TTTGAACAAATCAAAGAAATAGGTATTCAGACATTAATCAGTGAGTTTCAGAATGCTTTGCAAAAAAGCTAAGTACAAATTCATCAAGGCTAAAGACTATAAGATGTTTTCTAACTAATTATAGCCAGTCTAGGTCTTCCTGCTGTTTTATGTATTATTATGAAGGGACTATTGATTACCCAGTTGTCACAACTTATTGATTAATATGCAGTTTTAATCTGTCGCTTTTAAAACTAGCATACATTGAAAGGGGTTCAGCAAATGTTTGTTAAAAGGGAAGGAAGGATCAGTGTTCCCCTAGAGATGATATTATATTACAATTTATACAGGGTGATTAGTAGAACTGAGCATCTGTTTTGAAAGGTATGGTATGTGAGGATCAGTAACCAATACACGCTGTTTCTACAAGAAGAAAAGGAGACAAATCCTCAGTTAAGGCTCTGTTCCGCTGCTATCGTTCTGCCTGGTGGATTAAGTAGACATGCTAAGGTGTAATGATTGGCCTTTCCCATAGGCAATCTTAGTAAAGCTGACTTCAAATGATGAATGAACTTCTTTCTCATTGAAAAACTTTATTTCACCCAAGCTATCCCACTGACACCACTGAGGCAGAACACACTTTTAGAAAGCTGAAAACCCAAATAAAATTTTGCTTCTGCTTTTCATGTTACAGAATAATTGTATAATTGAGTGTTGACAGTAAAACTCTAAATTATCTGTATCTTAATAGCTATTAAATTGCTTCCTAGAACTCCAAAAGAGCTTTATAAATAACATGCTTAGCTATGTAATGTTCTACGAAAGAAGTCGAAGTAATTAATAAATGATCATTTAGATTTATAGATATATAGATACATATTAAAGGACTAAAGGATCTATAACTGTTTTGACAAAAATAACAGATTCCAGATTCTGAAATACAATTCAGGATATGTGATTATAAAATACAAATTAAATATTGTCCATACAATGTAAGCTAAAATATGTAACTGGGATGAATAGAAATAATATTATCCACTTTGTTAATATTAACATGAAATTGGAGGTAGTATTTCCTTAATTTAAAAAATACACATGTGCTACTGTAAGTGGTTTTTCATTATCAATTGTATTGGTTTCTTCCCTTTTTCTCAATTATGCAGTATTAGTTATGTTTTACTCCTGTGGTAAAGCACCGTGACCAAAAGCAACTAACCAAAGGAAGAGTTTATTCTGGCCTATGATTCCAGGAGAGTCCATAATGCTGAGAGAAGGATGGCAGCAGGCACCCAGAGCAGGAAGCTGAGAGATCACGTCCTCAACCACAAACACAAAACAAAGTAAACTGGAAGTAGGCTGAGAATGTAAACTCCCAAAGCCTGTCAACAGTGACATACCTCCTCCAGCAAGGCTCCACCTCTTAAAGCTTCTATAGCATCCCCAACAGCATCACCAACAGGGACCACATGTTTAAATATTTGAGCGTAAGCAGCCATTTCTCATCAAATCACCACATACACTCACCAAATTTTCAAGATGTTTGGATTATTGGGGTGTTCTAAAAGGTAGCCAGGTTTTAATTTTATTGTTTTCCTTATTTTGTCTATTTTCTACGTTATTGTTTTTCATTTTCTCTATACTCTTTGACATGGAAGCTGTTTTCTCTGTGCAATGGGAACTTTTCTTAAGGACAGGGACAGTGTGGAACCTGTGACAGACTCTCTTATGACAGCAGCCTTGTTAGCATTTCTGAGAGAGCATGGCAACTGCCAACCCTTTAAGGTACTGACAGCAAAGCGCCACACCTTGTTTTAAACCATTATACTGAGACATCTAAACTAAGACTTATTCAGAAATATGGTGATCTTATCTTCTTTCTCCCTTCTTGCAGTTCAACATTAACTGGAATTAAAGACTTGTCACTATGCCATAGAGAGTAGCCATTGCACTGATGATAAATGCAATACAGTGATTGATAAATGCAATACAGTGATACAGTATCAGATTCATTAGGAACAAAGTCAATCATTTTAAAATCAATAAGATAGTATTTGCCAATATTAATAGCAATTATTTTAATACCAATTTGATTGTTAATAAATAAAATAGACCTTTTCGGTTGTCACTCTGAATACTGTTCTTAGAAGAAAGTCCACTTCCTCTGTCAAATCCTAGAAGAACATTTGCATACAAATGACCTGGGAACACTGAGAATATATGTGCATTTGATTATATGTTGACACCAGCAACAGACTTCAAAATTTAATGGAGTTGTCAGTCAGATAGAGAGTTGACATCCTTGCCCTTCTTGGAGCTTCTCACCAATGAACATGCTTCATCCTTATTGACATTTCCAAGCCCTCTATCATTTCTTGACCAGTACTGGCTTTTGCTCATCATAACACCAATACTCTTCCTTCTTTATCTGAGCATACTGTCTTCTGAAATAAAAAGGATATTGCCCAAGTTCTTTGTGACTAATGAAGCTCTGGGACTAAATTCTAGTCCAAGAGTACCACTAGAGGGTTCTGTAGAGAGAATTTAAAGAAATTTGCTTAATGAGACTGACTGTCCATGGCTAGTTAGAGGCTGGTCATTTCCTTTATACATTTCCCCTTTATGCAACTGGCTGATGACTCAAACCCTTAACTGTGATTACCCTAAGTTAGGAAAAAAGAAAACAACAGTCCTGGATAGAAAAATACAAAGATGAACTTCCTAACGAGCTGTAGTGCTGCATTTTATTTCTGCTTTACCCACTTCCAGATGTCTTTTATATAAACATTAGCATTACTTTCTAAGCTTTTCTACAGAGAAAAATAACTTCCTTCCACTAAGCCCCACCTCCTAAACGTTCTATCATTTCCCAGTAGCTCCAAGACTCCAATGCATGGACCTTTGCAGGCCACTCAAGACCTAAACACTAGCAGTATATTATTGTTCATGATACACACACATGAATATATCTGTGAGGATAAAAATGTAGATACACAGGAAAGGATGAAGTAATGGATGACTGAATATACAAAAAGGTCCTGGACCAGCGTCTAAAATAAATGAGAACATATATAAAATAAATTAAACAATAGGACTCAAGAAATAATAATTTGGTAAAGTTATTTCTTGTAGTACTTAGCACATGGAAGTGATTATATAAATACTAGGTTTTCTCCTAATTTTTATACATTGACTGTTTTTTAATCTCCCCCCATTCACCCTCTAAAAAATCATGGAATTCTAGATGTCATTTTTGTTTTGAATTTTTTTAAGATAAAATAAAACCAACTTCATTTGCTTTTATAACATACAGTTCAGTTCTCAGATACTGAATTATATAGTCACACTCTGCCTTGAAGTCCAAGAGGCACATAGAATCCACACATGAATTTTCCTTCTCTTCTGCCCTGATGTCAGCTATTGCTCATCTACCATTTATTGTTATTGCGCTTAGCCCTTATGACAATGGTGATTCTCCACACTCTGGCCTCTGTGAAAGTTCATAGCATCAGCTGACTCAGATCTGACATCAACAGGCGTGACTTCCTGGGAGAAAGAGTGACTCGGCATCTGACCCACTTGCTAGTGGAGCTTGTGTTAGGCCCATGACAGCATCTTCATGTCCAGAGCCTTCTACCATTACACACACACACACACACACACACACACACACACACACACACACAGAGCTTATCACATTCTCTCTTCTGGAGAAAAGACTGTCTCTGATACAGTCCAGATCACTGAAACCGAGAAGTCTATTTCTAAATTTCTAAAAAGCCACTTTCTGGTGTTTTCATTTCTACTCACACATACGTTGACTCGCCCAATCCTTCTACCTCTTCAGTTTTACAAACAAAATATATTATCTTCAAATAATTGGAGATCTTTACCACTTCCAGTGTCCAGGAAAAAAATCTTTGTGCCTGAGAAGAGATTTATTGTCCTAAAGGCAGACAACTTCCTTAGGTTTCTACTGCTTCGGTAAATGCCATGACCAAAAGCAGTGTGAGGAGGAGCATCCATCATCAAGGAAGGCAGGGAAAGAACCTGGATGCAGGGACTGATGCAGAGGCCATGGAGGAATGCTGCTTACTGCCTTGCTCCCTGTGGCTTGCTCAGCTTGCTTGCTTACACAACACAGGACTGACTACCTGCCCATGGGTGGCACCACCCACAGTGAGCTGGGCCTTCCCATATCAATTATTAATCAAGAAAATGACCCACAGATTTGCCTACAGGCCAACTTGATGGTGCCAATTTCTCAGTTGAGTTTTTAATCTTCCCAAGTGACCTGACTTTGCATCAAATTACAACAGCTAACCAGCACAACAGCAAAGTGTTTACCAGGAGTTTTGCTGTGACCAATCTGAAATACATGGAGTGATGTCCTCTAAGACATTTGATTGCATATATAAGCCATATGCTTGGTATTCTTGCAAAAAAATTAAAATAAAAAAATTAAAAATAAAAAAATAAAAATAAAAATAAACCAATGTAGAGACAATGTGCTCAAATTTCTTCCTAAAACTTTATAATTATTGTTCATGGGAAAACACTCAGATTGCTCCTTAAACACTGCAATCATTGTTTTTCAGAAAAAGATCCTTAATATCTAAAACAGTAGGTACCATAGCACCCAGGAACCAATAAATTTGTCTGATGCTTCCCTCAATCACTTGCCACCTTATTTTCTGAAATGGGATTTCTTACCGGATCTGGAATTCACTGTTTTGGCTATGTTGGCTGACCAGCAAGCCCCGAGGATCCTCCAGGCTCTGCCTCGACAGCACTGGGATTATAGGCACACTCCACCTTGTGCTAGGAATCGAATTTGGTTCCTCATGCTTGCTTGGAAAGAACTGAGCCATCTCACTATCCCCTTCATTAAATTCTTGATTAAAGAAAGGAAAGTTGGAAGAGTACCATGCTGCTTAGTTAATTATTCTATCCAAATTAGAAAGAAATCATCATTTAATATTTTAACATGAATGTTATAAATGTTTGTTATTGGCATGTCTCTGGGACTCCAGCTGCATTGAGGTTACTACACTATGCTAATTTGAAAGACTAAAATTCCTACCTGTGGTTGAAAGATAGATACAAAGTCACACTGAGTATTCTGGAGGAAAGACACTTCAAATGTTGAAATTCAAACTGAATGTCACAATTTCCCAGGCATAATGAATCACTGGGAAGCAATCTGAAGCTAGGATGCTTTGCATAAAGTGATTAATAACAGGATTTTTCTTGAAAAAGGACTCCTGAGCATTTCAGTGGCTGCAAGAGTACTGTTGTTATTCGTCAACAGCTCAAATGCTTTGCCAAACTCTGAACCATATCATGGAGTGCCCCAGCAAGCAGGGCCCTCAACAGGAACCTAAAGGGAGGTCCAGCGAATGAGAGGGACAAGAGACACAAAGAATGAGAGCAAGACAGGATGTCTGATCAAGCTCCAAAATTTATTTTTCTCTTAAAGCATATATAGGTAGGCAAAGGGAGTTGCAAGCAGGAAGGGACTTAATTATGGGTTGTTCAGCCAGCAGGGAATGTTGCTCTGGGGGTTATCTATCTGTTCTTGCCTAACTGCCTAATTGCTTAACTGCAGCTCGTTCACCTGATATCTGAGAAGAGGTTCTGGTATTTGTGAGAAGAGGTTCTGGTGCTGTGGAGACTTAAGCAAGGGCTAGATCTAAGAAAAGAGGATAGAAGCCCAAATATGGCAGCATGTGTGTCAAGGGTCACTTAGGCTTATGGCTCCCGTCAATGGAGCAGTGAGAGACAGGACAACAGGGCACACAGGCTAAACCTCTGATGTCACAACAGCTCCCTTCCAGCAGTGGAAAGTTAGACAGGATCACAAATCTAGGTTACCTCATCTCTAAAATGGAATAATCATATTGTATGTTGTGCATCCCATAACAGTCTGTCTGAAATGTCACTTTTTTATATCAAGGAACAACTTTATAAAACTCATCTAATTTTAAATTGTGAGTTAAAACAATTTAAAAAATCATCACCAAATGTGTTACACACTGAAGTAAGTTCCTGCTTTATTAAGGAACTGGAGTTTTTGCATTCATTGGCAATTTGTTTACTGAAAAGCTTCAGTTAGCCTGATTGTTCTACCTATCCATGAGCATGGGAGATCTTTCCATTTTCTGACATCTTCTTCAGTTTCTTTCTTCAAGCACTTAAAGTTATTGCCATACAGGTCTTTCACTTGTTTGGTTAGAGTTACCCCAAGGTATTTTATATTATTTGTGGCTATTGTAAAGGGTGATATTTCTCTGATTTCTTTCTCGGCCTGTTTATCATTTGTGTATAGGAGGGCTTCTGATTTTCTTGAGTTATTCTTGTATCCTGCCACATTATCATCAGCTGTAGGAGTTCCCTAGTAGAATTTTGGGGTTCACTTATGTAGACTATCATGTCATCTGCAAATAGTGAAAGTTTGACTTCTTCCTTTCTAATCTGTATCCCCTTGATCTTCTTTTGTTGTCTTATTGCTCTAGCTAGAACTTCGAGTACTACATTAAATAGATATGGGGAGAGTGGACAGCCTTGTCTTCTTCCTGATTTAAGTGGAATCGCTTTGAGTTTCTCTCCATTTAATTTGATGTTGGCTGTTGGCTTGCTGTAAATTGCCTTTATTGTGTTTAGGTTTGTTCCTTGTATCCCTGATCTCTCCAGGACCTTTATCATGAAGGGGTATTGGATTTTGTCAAAGTTGTCAAAGGTTTTTTCAGCGTCTAATGAAATGATTATGTGTTTTTTTTCAGTTTGTTTATATGTTAGATTGCATTGATAGATTTTCTTATGTTGAACCATCCCTGCATCTCTGGATGAAGCCTACTTGATTATGGTAGATGATTTTTTTTTTATGTTTTCTTGGATTCGGTTTGCCAGTATTTTACTGAGTATTTTTGCATCAATGTTCAAAGGGAGATTGGTCTGTAATTCTCTTCCTTTGTTGCATCTTTGTGTGGTTTGGGTATTAGGGTAACTGCAGCCTCATAGAAGGAGTTTGGCAATGTTCCTTCTGGTTCCATTATGTGGAACAATTTGAGGAGTATTGGTATTAGCTCTTTAAAATTCTGGTAGAATTCTGCACTAAAACCATCTGGCCATGAGCTTTTTTTGTTGTTTGGGAGAGTTTTAATGACTGCTTCTTTTTCCATGGCAGTTGTAGATCTATTTAAATTGTTTATCTGATCTTGATTTAATTTGGGCATATGGTACCTATCCAGAAAATTGCCTATTTCTTTTAGATTTTCCAATTTTGTGGAGTACAGGTTTTTGAAGTATGACCTGATGATTCTCTGGATATCCTCGCTGTCAGTTGTTATAACTCTCTTTTCATTTCTAATTTTGCTAATTTGGATACTATTTCTCTGCCTTTTAGTCAGTTTGGATAAGGGTTTGTCTATTTTGTTGATTTTATCAAAGAACCAACCCTTTGTTTCATTGATTCTTTGTAGTGTTCTCTTTGTTTCTATTTTATTGATTTCAGCCCTCAATTTGATTATTTCCTGGCATCTACTCCTCCTGGGTGAGTTTACTTTTTTTCTTCTAGATTTCAGGCGTGCTGTCAAGTCACTAGTGTGAGATTTCTCCAGTTTCTTTATGTAGGTATTTAGAGCTATGAACTTTCCTCTTAGTACTGCTTCCACAGTGTCCCATAAGTTTGGGTATGTTGTACATTCATTTTTTATTGAATTCTAGGAAGTCTTTAATTTCTTTCTTTATTCCCTCCTTGACCCAGTGGTGATTCAGTTGAGCATTATTCAGTTTCCATGAGTTTGTAGGCTTTTCTGTAATTTGTATTGTTGTTGAATTCTAACTTTAACCATGGTGGTCTGATAAAATATAGGGGGCTATTCTAATTTTTTTGTAGCTGTTGAGATTTGCTTTGTGATCAAGCACGTGGTCAATTTTAGAGAAGGTTCCAAGGGGTGGTGAGAAGAAGGTATATTCTCTTGTGTTTGGGCGGAATGTTCTGTAGATGTTTATTAAGTCCAGTTGAGTCATAATGTCTGTTAGTTCCCTTATTTCTCTGTTAAGTTTCTGTCTGGGAGACCTGTCCATTGGTGAGAGTGGGGTGTTGAAGTCTCCCACTATTCATGTGTGGGGTTTGATGTGTGACTTAAGCTTTAGTAATGTTTCTTTTACATATGTGCATGCATATTTGGAGCATAAATGTTCAGAATTGAGATTTCATCTTGTTGGATTTTTCCTGTGATGAATATGTAATGACCTTCTTGATCTCTTTTGATTATTTTTAGTTTGAAATCTATTTTGTTGGATATTAGGATAGTTACGCCAGCTTGCTTCTTAAGTACATTTAACTGGAAAGTCTTTTCCCAGCCCTTTACTCTGAGGTAGTTAGTGTCTGTCTTTGAGATTGAGGTGTATTTCTTGTGTGCAGGAGAAGGATGGATCTTGTTTTTCTATCCATTTCTGTTAGCCTGTATCTTTTTATAGACCAAGTGAGCCCATTGATATTAAGGGATACTAATGACCAGTGATTGTTAATTCCTGTTATTTTTTGGTGGTAGTGTTGTGTGTTTCCCTTCTTTGGGATTTGTTGGTGTGGGATTATCTATTGCCCATGTTTTCATGGGTGCATCTAACTTCCTTGGATTGGATTTTTCCTTCTAGTGCTTTCTGTAGGGCTGGATTTGTGGATAGGTATTATTTAAATCTGGTTTTATCAGGGAATATCTTGTTTACTCTATCTATGGAGATTGAGAGTTTTGCTGGGTATAATAGTCTGGACTGGCATCCATGGTCTCTTAATGTCTGCATAATGTATGTCCAGGACCTTCTTCTGGCTTTCAGTCTCCATTGAGAAGTCAGATGTTATTTTGATGTGTCTGCTTTTATATGTTACTTGGCCTTTTTCCTTTGCAGCTCTTAATATTTTTCTTTATTCTGTATGTTTAGTGGTTTGATTATTATGTGGTGAGGGGACTTTGAGGGGGGGCAGTCTATTTGGTGTTCTGTAAGTTTCTTGTATCTTCATAGGCATTTTCTTCTTTAGGTTGGGGAAATTTTCTTCTATGATTTTGTTGAATATATTCTCTGTACCTTTCAGCTGATATTCTTCTCCTTCTTCTATCCCTATTATTCTTAGATTTGGTCTTTTCATGGTGTCCCAGATTTCCTGGACATTTTGTGTTATGACTTTGTTGGCTTTAATGTTTTCTTTGACTGATATGATATTTATCATGTCTTTGGTGCCAGAGATTTGTAGCTGAAGTTTCCCTGTGTCCTGCCTGGTCTGCAGCCACTCAGAGTCAAGTAAACACACAGAGGCTTATATTAATTAAAACTGCTTGGCCATTAGCTCAGGATAACTACTAACTAGCTCTTACACTTAAACTCAGCCCATTTCTGTTCATCTATATGTCGCCATGTGTTCCGTGGCTTTACCTGTGTGCCATTAGATACTGCTCCCTGGACAGTGGGCTGGTGTCTCCTCACTCAGCCTTTCTCTTCCCAGAATTCTCTTTGTCTATTTATCCTGCCTATACTTCCTGCCTGGCTACTGGCCAATCAGCCTTTTATTTATCAACCAATCAGAGTAATACACATTCACAGCATATAGAACATCCCACAGCAGAGATTGTCTCTTCCATCTCTTGCATTCTGTTGGTTATGCTTGCATCTGTAGCTCTTGTTTGTTTACTCAGATTTTCCATTTCCAGCCTTTCCTTGGTTTGTGTGTATTTTTTATTGCCTCTATTTTTCAAATCTTAAACTGTTTCCTTCACCTGTTTGATTGAGTTTTTTGTTGTTGTTTTTGTTTTGTTTTGTTTTGTTTTCTTGGCTTTATTTAAGGGATTTATTGATTTCTTCCAATATTTTGTCTTTTCCTCAATTTCTTTAAGGGAATTTATCATTTCCTCTTTAAAGTCCTCTATCATCTTCTTAAAATCATTTTTAAGGTCTTTTTCTTCTGTTTCTTCTGTGTTGGGATGTCCAGTTCTTGCTGATGAAGAACCATTAGGTTCTGGTTGTGCCATATTGCTCTTTATGTTGTTGAATGTATTCTTGCACTGGCATCTACCCATCTCTTCCTCTAATTGGTGCAAATGGTGTCTATGTCTCAGGAAGTCACTCTTGGCCCAATTGGAGCTCTTGGTGCAATTGGAACTGGCAGAGTCTGTGTCTCAGGGAGCAGCTGCCATCTAGGGGTTGGGTGGGTTTTGGTGGTGGGTTGGGGCTTGTTGGTTACAAGGTCTGGTGGGGGGTGGTAGTAGTCAGGCCTACCTGCTGCAGTCCTGCCTGCTGGCCTGCACCTAAGGCTGCACTGGGTGGTGTTATGGGGGCTCGGGTTATGGCCCTGGGCCTAAAGCCTAGAGGCTAGGGTGATCAGCTAGTAGAACAAAGACTCACCTCTTGATCCAATTAGAGCTGGCAGAGTTTGAGTTTCAGGGAGCAGCTGCAGGGTGGTGGTAGTCAGACCTGCCTACAGGAGCCCTGCCTGCTGGCCTGCATCTGGGGCTGCCAAGACTTACTCTTAAAAGTGACCGTTATGTTTATACAACACCATGTTTAAGCATGTTTGTTTCGTTATTGTTTAGTTTTAAGACTTCTTAATATATAGTGGACACAAGATCACCAGATATTTGATTTGCAAAAGCTTTTAAGTTACTGTGCTTTTCTTTGTTGAATAATGTGCCTTACTAAGAAAACTGTTTATTTAGATGAAGTCTTACTTAGCCCTTTCTTTAGTGAATCATGCTTTTGACATTATATCCAAAACTCGTTACCAAAACCAAGAAGAAAATGTGGGTTTCTACTATGCTTCCTTTCTGAGTCTTTCAGCTTTGTATTTACATGTATGTCTCTCATGTGCTAAGATAATTTCTATATGGCCCCAGCTATGTGCCAAGATTCTTTTTCCTGCATATGGTGTTGAATATCATTCATTGTCTTTCTATATTTGTTAGACATTGATTTGACTATATATCTATTGCATGGAAGACATATGTAGGGCCCAAGTAAAAATGCAAATATGTTTCTAAGTATATCCCCACTGTCCTCTGCAGATCCCCTAACTCTGTAACCTATTTCTCACACTACTGAAATAGTTTATATCCAATGTCACTCATAAATTTGATTTGTCTGATTTTGTGTCTCTTTAAAAAATTAGCAGTTATATTAAAGTAGCTTAAATTTAATGAACAGATCTCTGCACCATGCCATCCAGTTCTTATCTCTAATCCAATAGAACACCATTCATCCTTGTTAACTCGGGCATCAGACTCCATCTTTCTATCTTTGTACCTGCCTCTACATCCAGGTTTCTTGTGTAATTGCATTTTATAAGAATGGTAATCTTCACTTCCCAACTGGACATTTAAATTATCCACACAAATCTTTGTTTTATTTGATGAGACTCGACAGCGCCTAAAGAATCCACCATAATTTGTGTACTGTATACTGTCTTCTAGTTATACCTTCTAGCCCAGTGCTCTGGGCTTTTGCTTTTTTTTTTTTTTTTCTTTTTTTAATGAATAAAACGTAAGCTTATAGAGAGCCAAATATACAAATTCTCAGTTGAATTATTATTTTCATAGACAGTATAGTTGGTTTTTTTTCTGATCTGCTACTTGGTCCATCCACTGGGTAGTTGGTTGCCATTTCTCCCTGCTCTATGCAGGAATGGAGTCCCTCTATATAAATACATCATAGGAACAGATAGTGGAAAATTTAAGGGGAAACTAGACAACTACCACTTTTTTCCGCAAGTCCTTTCCATTGACTATTTGTATAACTGCAGTCGAAGTAGACCTCGGCTGAATAATGAAGGAAGTGGCCCAGTCCTCTACCCCACCTACTCTCTGGAATTATTCACTTTTGTTTCTCAGTAGCAGACCTTGTACCAATTCCTTATTTCAGACTGTTCATCTTAGTCTGTTAAGGATCTCTTACTATATTACCATAGACTGGTGGCATAAAGAACAAACATTCCCTTCTTACACTTCTGAGGACTGAAAGACAAACATTAAGGTGTCCTTACAACCTGTGTCTGGTGAAAGCCTGTGTTGATATTTGAAGATAGCTGTCTTCTTCATAACTCTTCACACAGAAGAGACAAGAGAAAGACAGCCCCTCTCTTGTCCCTTCTCATATGGGCACTAATCCCACTCCAGGGGCTCCACTTTAGTCACCTCTGTGTGATTAGTTTCCACCAAAAACCCCACCTCTATCTTTGACCACGGTGGCAGTTGGGGTTTCAGCATCTGAATTTATGGAAACTCAAATGTTCAGTTCATGGCACTGCTGTTGATAGTACTTAATAATCTTTTCTTTAAGTTTTAAAGTGAGTTTCCCAGAGCTTCTCTAGAAACAAACCAGTTAGGTGGGTAGTATGCCAAATAATTTCAGCTAAGATCTCAGGTTTATAGCTTATGGTGCAGTAACTATATATATATATATAAATTCTGTCGTAGCTGAGTAAGTTAAAGTAAAATGAAGAGCTCAAGTTTCTAGGGTTGTCTAGTGCACAGAGCTACACCAATACATAGGGATTTCAGGCATGTAACAATCAATACAGCTTTTTGATATCCATAAAAATATAAAGATGAAAAACATAAACTCACTGAAAAGTCCTTTAGGTTCATTCATAAATTACAGAGTATCTTGATATTTTATTTTTCATATATTTTATATGTATTAAATATGCATTTTATTCTAAACATCTTGAGTTTTCTCAGATTTAAAATCATATGAGGTATAAAAAGAGCATAACTTTTCATGTTTTCATTGTAGAGCTTTCAGACATTAAATATTTTCTCTCCAGGCCACAAGATGGTCCTTTGTGGTGAGCTTTTATTTAATGAGGAGAAACATGGTGTTTATTAACAGTTCTCACTTTTTATAGGAGGCTCTGCCTCTATGACTTCATGTGGTCCCTGAAAGCTCCCTAGATTCTATTCAGGAAATGTTATTACGAGACTTTGTGTGATGTTTTTTTTGAAGAGCTGGCTTCCTGTGCCTCACAGAGAGCGGGTATATGATTTTGCTACAATTTTGTGCAAAAAAGGTAAGGAGACCAGGTGGGCACAAGGACTATTATATATAAAGTGATCATTAAACGTGGTAGCACTGAAGAGGAACTCAGAAAAATCATTCTAAAATCTTACAAAACCAAGTAGAAACAAAGAAAGGAAAAGAAAAGAGGGTAAGGCCTCCCCTGGGGACTCAGGATGGGGGGTGGGATGGGGGGAGGTTGGGGGGCCAGAGAAGGGGAGGGAGGGGGAACTGGGATTGGTATGTAAAATGAAAAAAATACTTTCTTTAAAAATGAATAAATAAATAAAGAGGGACGGAGAGGCGACTCAGTGGTTAACAGCACTGGCTGCTCTCCAGCGGAGAGGGTTCAATTTCCAGCACCTATATGGGAGCTCCCCACCATCTTAACTCCACTCTGAGGAATTTCAACACCCTCTTCTGTCCTCATGTGGTACACAGACATACAGGCAGGCAAAACACTCATACACGTTAAAAAGTGTTCTAAAATATATTTTGCATAAATCTTCCCATGAATTAATAAATAGGAACAGCACAAAGACATCAAAACTAATTTTATAAATGTATTAGCCATATGAAGTCATATGGGTTTATCTTTTATAAATCCATTATACATACACATATAATGTATATATATATAATAAACCCTTCATAGTTAGGGTTTCTTTTTTTGTTAAATTCATGTATTTATTTTGCATCCGGGCTGCAGCCTCCTTGTTCCCATCTGCCCCTCCTAGCCCCTCTTCCCCTCCCCCAATCTCCTTCTCTTCCATCTCTATCCAGGAAAGGTCAGGTCTCCTGTGAGTATCCATAAAACATAGCATATCAAGTTGCAGTAAGACTAAGCACCTCCTCATGTATTAAGACTGAACACAGCGACCCAGAATGAGAAGTAGGGTCCCAAAAGCCAGTAAAGTAATCAGAGACACCCCCTGTTCCCACTGCTAGGAGTCCCATAAGAGGACCAAGCTACACAACTGTAATTTATGTGCAGAGTGCCTAGGTCAGTCTCATGCAGGCTCTCTGGTTGTCAATTCAGTCTCTTCAAGCCCCTATGAGCCCAAGTTAGTTGATTGTGTGAGCCTTCCCATGGTGTCCTTGACCCCTCTGGCTCCTACATGCCTTTCTCCTCCTCCTGTGCAGGATTCCAGAACTCTACCTAATGTTTTGCTGTGGGTCTGCATCTGCCTCCATCAGTTGCTGGATGAGGCCTCTCTGATGACAATTGGGCCAGGCACCAATCTGGTCACAGCAGATGGCCAGTTCAGGCTACTTATCCTCTATTGCTAAGTGTCTAAGCTGGGGTCCTCCTCAGTAGACTCCTGGTAGATTTCCCCTGCACCAGGTTTGCACCTGACCCCAAATGTCCTCCAACAGTCCTGCTGAGCACTCTCCCCATTTGTTCCCCCACAACCTTATTGCTCATGTTCCCATGCCCACCTGCCCTCAGTCCACTCACAAAAATCTCTTCTATTTCCCCTTCCCAAGGAGATTTGGGTGTCCCCCCATGGGCTCTCCTTATTACCAAGTCACTCTAGGTCTACGGATTGTGGCAAAGTTATCCCTTATTTTACAGCTAATATCCTTGCTTTTTACATATTTTTTTAATTATTTTATAAGAACCGTTTATTTCCTCTCTGCTCCCCCCACCACTGGTTTATTTATGCAATCACTGGTGTCAGTGTGCACATTGTACATTGTGAACATTGTAGTAAATGTGCACATTGAAACCAATAACTGCATAAATAACCCAGTAGGGGGAGTGGATAAATATATGCATATTACATATGTAAAACATACAATAATTTGGGTTATAATCCATTTTATAAGTTATTTACTCTTCAAATTGGATCCCAACTTTGGTTGTTGTGCTTTTGTGTTGGTGCCTTTGTCTCTTGAACACATTCCCAGCCTTTGTGGGTTTTTTTTTTCAGTTGTTATCAGATATTACAGGCTTCTTGTGTTTTCCCTGACCTGATCCAACCATTATTGCAAGTAGCACATGGCTAGTTTCACTCCAATACGACACAGATAAACCAATATTTAGGCACTAAGAATCTGTCATAATTAAAAACCAGCCAGTAATATTTGCTCACAGACTTAAACAAGAGTAGGACATCAAGGACCATTTAGCCTAAACAATGAAAGCAGCAGATGCACCATTGATTAAAAGAAATGTCAGTGGTTGGCAGATCTGCGGGAGATGGGGAAACTGGACTTAAATTTGGAGTATTATTAAAATACAAGACGTTCTCCAGGGAAAGTTGAGTAGGCGATTGCTTCTGATTACATCCATGGAGGTGCTGTCTGTCCTCGAAAAAACAATTACTGTAGAGAAAGTGGAGAACTGCTTAATATTGTATGAATGAATTCCATTATTGCTGTCTACCTATTTTCTCAGAAGTAACACAATTCGCAAGGCCTCTCCCCTAGCTTTTAAAAGCAGTGAGCAGCTTCAGGCAGACAAGACTCTCCAGATGCTGAGCCACCCAGTGGGTCTCCCAAGGATAGAGCTTTCTCAAGTCATCACCCATGCTGGTGAGTTTTGCTAGCACAGATGCCTCTGAATGACATGTGCTCCTGTAAGTAGCCTCGCACCCATGCTACAGTGAATAATCCCAATAATGTATCTGCTCATGATAGAGTAATTTCTTTTATCTGTTTTCAGTGCCCTATCTGGGATTAATAAGTGTTTATTTACATAATCAGGGGGAAGGGCATATAACAATTATAAAAAAGAGAAACTCCAATGGGACTATGTTGCAACACTGAAATTAATTACCTTTAGGAACATAGTTCAATGATAGAGTCCTTGCCTAACACATGCAAGGCCCTGAGTTTAATTCCCAGTACACACACACACACACACACACACACACACACACACACACACACATACACTATGGAATTCAACTGTATAAAGATTTATAAATAGATATGTTCTACAACGGAACTCTATAAACTTGTCCGTGAACATTGGATAAATCTACACAATAAGCAGAATAGAAATCTCAGAATAAACCCAAGCATCAGTGAGTTCAAGGATATCAGGAAACAAAGCAGGGAAAAGAATGCTATATCAATAATATTGAGAAACCGTATATAACTAAACAATAAAATTGTACCCCTATGTAACATCATACACAAAAGTCAACCCAGAATATGTTAAAAACCTGAAAGTAAAGCCTAGAACTGGAAAGCTTCTAAAAGAAAAGAGGGGAGAATGGGGTTCGTTGACTTTGGCTTCATCAGTAGTTCTGTTTGGTTGGTTGGTTGGTTGGTTGGTTGGTTGGGGGTTGAGGGCGTTGTTTTTTGTCTTTGGCAGGGGGAACATACCAAAAACTGGGCAAAAAAAGCAAAAATAAGTGAGTGAGGCCACCAAAATAAAAAGTTCCAGTACAGAAAAGGAAATCTTTAACAAAACTAAAAGGCAAAAAATACTATGAAGCATTTCTCTGAAGGAGCTTTTAAGAAAGGCAAAAGACCAGCACAGAGATCCCCAATATATAGAGAGCCAAGAGGCACACAGGAAGCTGTCCACACCAGTAACCATCAGGAAAACGTAAATCAAAACACAAGGAGGTGCCACTGCAGACATGTGTGGATGGCAGTTATCAAAATGACAACAGATGTGTACTGACAAAGCTATAAGGGGAGTGAACCCTGGGATAAGTTGATGGGCCAGTATGGAACCCAGTAAAGAAACTTCTCAAATGATTAGAAATACCATAAGGCTCCAGAAAGCCTCCTCAAGCTATGCACCTAAAGGGTCAGAACTTCAGAAAGATACACACACCAGCATGTCCACCACAACACTGTTCACCATAGTCAAGACATATAAATATCCTACCATCCATTCACAGAATGATAGGCAAGGAAGTTGTGCTCTGTGCATGAGCATTATAAGCATAGCTGACATAATGTTATTCAGCTCTTAAAATTACATAAATGGCTGTTTGCACTTATTAACCAAAAAATGCTTTGAACCAAATGAAATTTAGCATTGTTAAATTTGATATTAGCCATTTATGAAATGTTTAATATTCACAAGATTAATTGAATCAGAAGTCCATTAACAGAGAATTAATAAGTTTTCTTGTCCTGGATAAATTAACCTCTGAATTAGATAACATGATAAGCATGTTAAGTTATCCCTAAAATTACTATTGTATATCAACACTATTCACAAAAGTTATTCTTGCTTCTAATGGCATGAAATTATCTTAAAGTAAAAATGCTGTTGTTTTATATTTGCCTTTAAGATCTTAAGATTTTTAGGCTATTTTATGCCATGAAATAGCTTTTTAGATATTATTTAATGAAGAGCTCAACATACACAGGTTTGTACATGATCTTTCTAGTCACAAACCCTAAAAACATATGTTTTATATATTTTTCCATAATATTTTTCATTCTCAAGTGGCTAATAAAAAGAATGTGTAAATATCCTCTGAAGAATAAAGTTACTATAAAAAAGGGGGTTTCTTTCTGTTTTTTGTGTATGCCTGGCATATGAAGTGTATGTAATATTCTTTGCACAATAACTTCTATGTCAAGATTTTGAACTTAACAGATTTGTTTAATTCCAACATAATTATTCCTTATTGTTCACAAGGGATACCAAAATCTTCAGGTGTTCAACAGTCATATATAAAATGAAATAATTTTCATACCAAGGCATAGATATACACATCTTTCTTTAAATCACTTCTGGATTATTTTATATCCTTATAGAACTTTATTGCTTAAGAAATAGTATCAATAGAAAGATGCTTACACAATGATCAACACACAGGCAATGTTTTATAAGAATGTTTAAGATCTCTGACTGGTCGAATACTCAGCTGTGAAGTTTGTGGGTAAGGAACCTACTTTTTTGTAACACTAATTAACTGGAATCCTCATTAATGGTTCTAATATTGAGCCTTATAAGATAGGCAATTTTATGACACTTTAGTTAAACTATATTTAAATTTCTTTTCACAGCTTTAGTGCAGCCTGGGTTCTAGAAAGCTGTAATTTTAGATAAATAGTTTCTATTTCATCTATGTTAAAGTGATATAATGTTACAATGGCAAAACTGTTTCACTATCAAGATAAAATTAGAAAATTGATAAGCATGTGAATCTAAAATTCCAGGCAGAAATTTTGATTTTCACAACTTCATGAAGCCTGTGGGAAATTCACTTCATCTTAGCACAGAAGCAAAGAAGCGATAAACACCCTTGACCATAATGAAAGAGGCTAGAAATCCATAGAAGAAGGGATGCTTTACACCATCATTGCGACATGGTATTGTCATCTGCAAAGTTCATGATCAAAAATTCCACAATGGAGTTGTAAATTCCCCTTAGGAGGATGCGTTAAAGCACTTCTAAAATGTACAGTGACCAACAGTAAATTCCCCTCAGGAGGAGGAGGAACATCCCTAGTGGAGCGGAGTCTTGCAAAAGGGTATCTGGGCATCTGAGTCTATAGATTCTCTGTGTGTGTGTGTGTGTGTGTGTGTGTGTGTGTGAGAGAGAGAGA
>CABHPR010100210.1:2500-20390 GCA_902168415.1 Peromyscus melanophrys
TATGACTTTGGATCTGCCATTGAGTTAAGTCAGAGAATGTACTTCCTCTAGGCTCTTTCCAACTAGTAACAGCTTGGCAAAGGTGGTATAGACTGGCTATTCCTGTCCAATATGAGACTTCTGTGGACTGCCTTGGTTTAGCTGGTCATGTTGGTTTGACCAAGGCTTTTACAGAAATATGATATATTCTCTCAGATTCCTGTCAATTCTTTCCTTCAGTTTCTCCTCTCACAGGTTTAAGGCCTACATTATGTATAGTCTGAAGGATTTCCATGCTTTCCTTCTTCAGTCTTGTCTTAGAACCCTCCTCTCACAGGACTTGAGCTGACACATTTTGCTCACAATAAGGGGGGAAATGACCTTAAAAGTAAAGTATTATTAAGAAACATTGATCTGTACTTCCCAATGTTCTATGAGAAAAATTATATATATCAGCCTTGATATCTAATCTAATATAATCAAATCTTGAATATTCACTGTAGGTAATGTTTAAGTCTTACACTAAATGTTTTAAAATAATATTGTCAAAAGAATTCATTTTTCTATAAGAAAGAACTCCATACCATCTCTCTTTGCTGAAGATATTTCTATCCATGTGTGGGCTCTTTAACCTGCCCTTGTGGATACTGAGAGTGGGCAGAATTAGAAACTGTTGAAGAAGTGTTAGTACCTTGTCTTTATTCAGTCTGTGACTAAACCAGGAATGACTGCAGATGACCTAACCCATGCACACGCTGCAGGAGGCACACCCAGAAGGAGCTAACCTGTTCAACATCTTTTTGTAAATAACAAAACGATGGTCTTCCCTTACAAATCATTATTTCTACCTATCAGAAAATTGTTATCTTACACTGATTTCTGTAGAAGGAGACATTTGACTGCCATCTACTGGAACATTTTTGTGGGAAATACATATGCAAACTACAACGCCTATTATATAAGTGGAACCTGACTAGACATGTCACAGCCAGAGTAGCTGTATGTGGCAGCCTTGAGATAAAGGCCACTGCCTTCTAAGAGATGTGTTTTCCACCTTTCACTACAGTTGCAGTGGGGAGGGGTCCCAAGGAACATGGTTTATAAGGACAAGGAATGAAAATCACACGAAAGTGGTTTCAAAAATGTGCCAGTGATGCATGTTTATTTGACTGAATAGTTATGACTAATAAATTGCTTATTAGCTATTGTGTACATTAGAAAAGTTTTCACTTCAATGAAGGAAGGACTATCAAACATCTTCTAATAAGTGTCCAAGCTGAAAACATGATGAGTTCCATTTTCTCAGAATTAGTAAAAGATTGAATGGATGGTCAACTTATTGTGCTGTCAACCAAATACCACCACATTTTCTATACAGTTTAAAAAGCTATTTAACACAAGAAATGTAATGAACATAATTTAGGTCCTTGCTTACACTTTAGAAGCCAACTCAGTACCTTGCATAGCCTGAGCTTGTGTTTATATACGTACATTATGGTGGACTAGAACTATTATATGACTGCAATAGAGAAACGTTTCTCTCCAAGATTAATAAATTGTGACCCTGTCGCCCAGTGTAAGTACTATAGTATACAATATATAAATAAATACAATAAGTAAAGTCATAGGGTATTTCCTTAGTCTAATGAAATTGTGGCCACATGGAATGAAAAGGGCAGAGGACAAATAAACTCATAGTGAGAAGGTAGCTGTTCCCAGACAGTGGGAGAGCTGTCACCAGACCTCCAGAAATTGTGAATAAATGCATTTCTTTTCTGCAGTCTGAGCAGACTAGTAAATTTAGCAATTCAATTTCACATCAATGAAGTTATATTATTCACTACACCTAGCAAAACTTGCAAAAATCTCAAATGTTGTGAGATATTTTATGTAAATAAAACTCAAATCAAAAAGATTTTCAGTTTTAAATTATGCTTTAAGATGTCTTAATTGTATTTATCATTAGTGTATATGTGTGCATATGGTGTATGTGTGTGTGTGTGTATGTGTGTGTATATGTGTGTAAATATGTAAATGTAGGTGTGCACATGCCTGTGTAGGTCAGAGGACAATTTTCAGGGGACAGTTTCTCTTCTCCCACCTTGTTTTAGAAGCAATGTTTCTCTTGTCTCTGCTGTACCACATATTCCAGGCTAGTTGGCCTGCCAACTCCCAGACAATTCTCTGTCTCTACCTCCCATATGTAGGAATGTTAGGATTCCACACGTACTACCAAATCCAGCATTTTACACAGGATCTGCGGCTCAAACCCAAGTCATCAGGTTTTCCTTTTAAGCAGTTTTTTTTTTTCCTTCCCAGCCATCTCACTGTCCTTCCGTGAATGTTTTTGAAATTATATTTGAAGCAAATATGTAGAATAAATAGCAACATATAATGGTCCTTCTATGTCATCCAATATTCAAAACAGTATTTATATACACTTTGTTTTACTTTGTCAGTAGCAGATTTTATAGGAGTAATATGATTTTCTTCCAAGGCAAATAAATAAATAAATAAATAAATAAATAAATAAATAAGCACACCTGGTTATTTTTATGGTCTTAAAACTTACTTTCATTACACTTTGTTTTACTTTGTCAGTAGCAGATTTTATAGGAGTAATATGATTTTCTTCCAAGGCAAATAAATAAATAAATAAATAATAAATAAATAAATAAATAAGCAAGCACACCTGGTTATTTTAACGGTTTTAAAACTTACTTTCGTGACCTGGTAAAATTTTAACGTAGTCACTCACATGCTGATCTCTTTTCCTCATTTTTTTTTTCTAGAATGGTGTTCAGTTACATCAAGAGAAAGCAGTGTGGCATCCATGTTCTCATGAAGTTGACTAGATGGTTTTGTATGATTTCTGAGGGTGTGGTGCCTGTATTGCCATCACTGAAGAAGTATCTGGTCACTGCTGGTCATTGGATGCTCTGTTAGCCACTGATACTTATGTCTTCAGCTGATAACTCACAGAGCTTCTCCCAGCTGAGGCAAGATTCTTAGTGATACTCTCTACTCACCATCTCCCCATCATGCTATCAGTTTACTCTGAATTGGTATGGCTTCCCGTTCTGCCAAGTTTCCAAGACAGGCCCTTGGATGTTTCTGGGTCTGGTCCATTTCATGTAGACACAAGGGTGTCTCTGTTTCCTTTCCTGCTGCTGCGGAAAAAAAAAATCATGATAAAAGCAACCTAATGGTGAAAGGTTTATTTGACTTGTAGTTCCAAGTTACAGTCCATCATGGTAGATAAGAGGTCGCCACAGAAGCAGCACCTTGAAGTGACTTGTCTCATCATATCCACAGTCAAGAAACAGCAGTGCATCCTAATGCCAAAATTTATTTCTACACATATAGTCCAGGATTTCCTGCCAAAGGAAGAATCCTACTCAAAGTCAAGATGAGTCTTCTCATGTCAATTAATGTCATTGAAACAACCTCCCACAGGCACTACCAAACACCCATCTCCCAGGTGGTCCTGAACTCTGTCAAGTTGACAGTGCTAACTGTATCAGAGAAAACTCACATTGGGGCCTCCATCTTTCCTATCTCTCCAGGATGTCAACTACGATGTGACAGTGGTCCAAAATGGTATCGTACTTTGTAGCTGAACCATAAGCAGGAAGCAAGGAATATAAACATCCTCTGTCTTTGAGGAACAAGGCCGGGAAATAGGAATGAGGCAATGCAGCAAAGATCTGCCTGTCAGCTCAGTTTCCACTTGTAGTAATTCCTGCTCTGTTCACAGTTGCCCAGAGTCAGAAGGAGGATTTAGACACTGCCTCACAAATCCTAAGGTGTTGCCTTCTCCTTGACAGTTGGATGATGTTGAAAAAAATTTAGACAATTCTTCTTCAAAATAAGCTTCACATCTAATCTATTGTTTTGTTTTTAAGTTCTAGGAATGCCAGAAACTGAATGTAAATCTCAATTGTTGAATTATTTATGTAATTTATCACAATCTTTCCTCAGACATGGGATTCTTAAGGAACTTAGAATGAACATCATATCCTTAGAAAGCAAAGTAAGTTAGCAATTTCCCCCCAAAATAAGCTATATTTGTCTCAATGCATGCTAGCTGAGAAACTGCTCAGTCATGAGTATATGCATAGGTGTGAGAGTGCATGGTTGGGTCACTCTTTCTGGAGTAAGACTAGCATTAAATTTATCTTGAAGAACCTCATAGTTACATTTCAATACAGCCAGTTTGGCTATATGTATAGATAATGAACCGGGATGATAATGCTTAAAAAGTAATACATTGTCTCTGGTTATTTTTGAGGGACTTCCAAGTTTATACTTAAACTAATTCAACCTATTATTATAGAACCTAACTTTATCCACATGAGTAAATGATTAAACTATACAATGTCTTTAATCAAACAGGCTCCATATTTACTATAAATAGTGCCTTATGCCATGTGGATAAAATTCAAATGGCTTAAAAGTTTCCACAATTCACAACCATGAAGATTTTGAAGGTCCATGACTCAAAATGCCATCTAAATACCTAGTAAAAATTCTCAATTTAAAATATTATCAGCCTGTCAGTAGTGTTGGTTCATGCCTTTAATCCCAGCATCTGGGAGGCTGAGGCAAGAGGATCTCTGTGAGCTAGAGACTAGCCTACTCTATTAATGAATTATAGGATAATCAGGACTGTATAATAGAGAAACTCTGTCTCAAGCAAACAAACAAAAATAAAATATTAGCAGTTTGAAATGAAAATCTGAAACTCCCTTGTTTCTTTCTATCCAATGACAGTAGCCTCTTTAGCAAGACCAGATGCATTACTGTTTTATACAAGGTACATTAATATTTCACTCAAAATATTCAACTGAATGAAGTATGTTTGGAAGATGTAAGCATTTCTTTATGAAGACAACAGAAAATGCTGTGGAAATCAACATCTCACAGCAGTACAAAAGATGAGGTCTTAGATGCTGGACCAGCACCTGGCCAGTCTCCGAGGTGTGGAGTGGCTGGGGAGCGTATGCAAGACAACAGTACCAGCTCCCGCAGACAGTGATGACCTTCTTATCTGCCACAGAGATGAGCACCCCATAAATGAAAACCTGCAGCACTTGGGAACCATGGGGATCCCACAAGCCTGAGTTTGGCTCCTTTGTACCACCAGCATTTAATGCATTTCTTGAGTGAGCCTTGCAGTTCTGAGTCACTTTCATTTCTTCACAACACTGCAAATGAAATCTTCAGGTTGGAAACCAGGAGGTTAAGAAGCATGGAGTTCTGTTCACAATGGATTTTTACAGGCCATACTGGAGTTAATTGCTGAAACCTTGCACATGTAATTAATTTTATTGAATTCAGTACCATCTGTAGATGCACTATTTTCATTCAAAGCTAGTATGATTGGAGATAAAATTGAAATCATTAGGAACCTTAAGAAAGCTAAAAATATTTTGTGTCTTTGTTTACACTAATAATTAAACAAAACACTACAATTAAGCATTCCCAAAAATATGGATTGGGGTCCTTTAAGATAGATGCCAATAAAAAAAAATGACTATAATGATATACTCCTTTTCCAGCAATACTGTCATTTTTGATATTCTGTAGATCCACAAGGTTTTTATGTTGTTTGCAAAGTTTGTGTTATTCCCATTCACACTGAACAATCCATAGCTCCTGCTTCTGTAACACTGGTCCACAGAGTACCAGCTTCCTCCTGCTGCACACATGAGGCAGAGTCTGCTCCCCAGAGCCTGATAAAAAACTAATCAAAAGAGAGCGCAAAGGGGAGTGGAGTATATTACCCTTTTCTGTAGGCTGCCTTCCTGGTCCTCATTAGTTTTGCTGTCTAACCACCTTGTGGGCCTGTCCTGATTTATTTTAGGTCTTAGTCAGGTGTGTCAGTACTTTGGCTTTCCATGACAAGCTTAAACATGCAGGTAAGGCTTGCCAGAGATCTCTCCCTTATTTAATATGTGGATTTAGCTATCAGAGTCTGATTTGCAAATTCAGAGAACACTTGAAACTTGATCCACTGCATGGAGTCCTGTTCTGGGTCCTTTAAGAAAGTTGTCCTAGCTGGGCAATGGTGGTGTACACCTTTAATCCCAGCATTTGGGTGGCAGAGGTTGGTGGATCTCTGTAAGTTGGAGGCCAGCCTGTTCTACAGAGTGAGTACCAAGACAGCCAGGGCTACATAGAGAAACCCAGTCTCAAAAAACCAAAAAGAAAAAAGAAAGAGAAGGAGGAGGATAAAGAATAAGAAGATGAAGAAGGAGGAGGAGGAGGAAGAGGAAGAGGAAGGAGGACGAGGTTGTCCTTTTAAAAGGATTGTGAATCACTAGTGAAAGATCCAGAAACATGAAAGATTTTATCATTGACCATGTACACTTGATCCACAGTTTCAAGGTCAGCCCACAGTGAAGGAGTTGGACTGTTGTGGAGCCCATGCAGGTGTACCATCTCCATTCCTATTATAACGACGCATGTGCCAGGCTATCTGAAGACTGGAGTGAGGTGTTTCTAGAGCCAACCACAGAGAGTGCTTTCCTTCAGTTTTAACTGGCTGTGTTTCCTTCTGTGACAGAAATCCAAAGCATTTACTGGCAGAGATGGAAATACTTAAATACACAAAAGACACATCCCAAGAATTCATTTTTTAAAAGCATAATTTAGGTTTAAAATTGGATGTACTTTTCCTGTATGTGTATTTCTCATCTATTAGAATACATTCCATTACATTCATGAGCTATTAAATAAGTTGTCTGAAAACAATATATAGCACTTAGATACATTTTTAAAAATAAATATTGCTTTAAAACTCATCACACAAAATTGCATGAGCCATTTCTTTATCATGGAGGGAAAGCTGAGACAATAAAACTAAATAAAACGATAGGTTCTGGAAATAAACTTGTTGTAATCTCTATTTACATGGTTGATGCCTTCACAAGCCTGCTTCAGACATTATAATTAAGTAAAATTCACTGCTAGGAGTATAAAAGTGATAGTGGGGCAAATTCTGGGCTTTGTATTTAGTCCTACCTGCACAGTAAATCACAACCACTCTAATATCATTCTCAGTGAAAAAGAAAATTGAGATGCTTCTAATATTTATTTGGCTGACATTTACAGGGAGGAGATTTCACCTAGAAACCTTAAGAATGGGAAAACATGATAAGTTATCCATTTCTCTTTCTTGCACGAGTAATTTCATCTTTATCTCCTACCATCATCCTCCAATTCTGTAAAGATGTCTTTGTACTAAGTGATAAGACCAAAGAAACAAAATCAGAGGCTAAGAAAGCCAGTTCTCAATGAGTACCAGATAAAATCATCAGAGACTAAATGCTGCTGTCGAAGTAAGTTAGCACAATTTAATACCGATTTTTCATATTGAGAGATGAAATTTTATGAACTATTTTATTTTCTAAAGAATTTACAGTCTTGCCAACTAAGTGTGCTTCTTCAAAAGCATGCCATAGTGAACCATGTATTTTGAAATGTAAATTATGGCTGTGGTCATAGGTTTCAGGTTTACTTTAGTATGCTGTGCCATTTTTAACATGCAAGAATAAACTAGCGAGCCATATTTAAAACAAGATGGTTCCTGTCTACATTATTTAAAATGCTCCTGAACAAGGAGAGAAGCTTAAAGAGGAAGGTTGAGATGATTCATATTTGAGACTACCAGGCTTCCTTCCTGTGCTTTACAATATTGGACCTGAGTTTTATAAATGTAAAACTAGACCTCCATGGAGCACAGCAAACTTCTCCCTCCTTATCAAACACAGAGCCCTCTGCAAATGAGAGTAAAGAACTAAAACAGTTATAATTCTCACCATGGACGAGAAAAGGGAAGCTGGCTTGAGCTGCCAGGAACATATTGGGAGAAGATAAACTAAGAGATAACTGTAGCAGAGGAACGAAAGGAGACAAAATTCAAGTGTCTGAAGATAAAGTTGCCCCAGGGGCCATCTGCGATGTCTGATCTTAATTGTCAACTTGATGGGACTTAGAATCACCATGGAAACGATCTCTGGGAATTTCTGTGAGAGGTTATCTCGGTAGGTTAATTGAGGTAGGAATACCCACTCTAAATGTAGATTTTCCTGTCCCGAGGGCTGGAGGCTTGGTCTGAATAAAATGGAGATAGTGTGTCCTGACCATGTGACCAGAAGCCACCTCCTTCCTCTTCCTCGCCTGCTACACCTTAATGGACTACCTCCCCTGGAACCACAAGCCAAAAATAAACGCATCCTTAAGTAGTTCTTGTCAAGAATTATGTTGCATCAGGGAGAAAAGTGACTGACACGTTATCTGAGCCACATTAAGGGCAAAGGTGCCAGTGCCAGATACCATAGAAGATGAGCAGAAAAGGCCTTTCACAGGTGGGTCACCCAGAGGATCACTATTATTGATGGATAAATAGGGTTCGTGATGGTAACACAAATTAAGACAGTACATGGCTGTGGGGCTCAAGATTTGGAAATATGAAATGTAACCAATAACTCTGTACCCAATGCTATGATGCCCACAATCTTCCTATATTCCTAAACAACCAGCCCCTAAGAAGCAAGTAGGGGAGTGGTTTCTGGATGAGTTGAAAAATCATGGAGAAAGAAACATACATACACATCATGTGGTGTAGTTGAAGTTTTCCTGTGTCCACCCAACTCCAGCAGCCGCTCAGACCCAAGTAAACACACAGAGACTTATATTACTTAGAAACTGTATGGCTGTGGCAGGCTTCTTACTATCTAGTTCTTATGTCTTAAATTAACCCATTTCTATTAATCTATAAATTGCCACGTGGCTTGTGGCTTACCGGTACTTTACATCTTGCTTCTCATGGCTGTGGTGGCTGGCAGTGTCTCCTGACTCAGCCTTCCCTTCCAAGAATTCTCCTCTCTCTTTATCCCGCCTATACTATACTTCCTGCCTGGCTACTGGCCAATCAGTGTTTTATTTATCAATTAATCAGAGCAACACATTCACAGCATACAGAAAGACATCCCCAGCAATGTGGTGGTCTTGATCCAAAAGGTTTCTGTGTTAAAGGTTTGGCTGCAAGTCTGCAGTGTTATTGGGAGGTGGTACAATATTTAAAAGGTAGGATCTAGTACTGGAAGGTCAGAAACTTGGGTGAGTCTTGAGGGCTCATCCCCAGCAGTATAACAAGAAGTGAACAATTGTTGAAGGTGGAGACTCTGACCAACTCAACTTCAGGGAAACTGAGATTCTAAAAATGGAGCTGTTTGCAAGTTTTGCAGAGAGCTCCAGGGCTACAGTTTTCAGGAGTCATCACCCATGTTGGGGTGGCTTTCCCCTGATAGAGCTGCATTAGATTTACCACTGCTCCTTCTAAGTAACTGCTCACCCACACTCCTGTTAGTAACCCCAATAAAAATGCACCAATTCACCAAGTTGGACATTGGCGAAGTCACTACTTTGGTCTGTTCTGGGTTCCTTCCCTGAGATGACTAGATGTGTGAGTGTTGTTGCCCCAGGAAAAGTCATACAACACATCACAATCAATCCACGGCCCTTGTTACTAAAGCTTAGTAGTGCTTGGGGATCATAGAGACATTGAATGTGTGAAGTAAAATAATAATAGACTGTTCTTTATGTTCATAAAATACAGTTGCTTACATTACTCTATATATCTGTGGCCAGTCTATTGGACTGGGGTACTGACAAGGCTGAAAAAGAACTTCCTTAAAGCCCCACAACAAGCAGAGGAACAAAGTAGGATTTCAACCTCTGTCTTGCAATTAGGATCCAATATTCTTCCCACCATTTTCTTTGGAAGCTTGAATTTTTCATCTGACCCTAATTTAAGTCATAAACTTACTATTACTTATGGATGTCTTTTCCATCCTCTGACATCCACAATCTCATTCTACTAAAAATATTTACATAATACATATATGCAGCTCCTTACCTTATAGGGCTCTCTGCCAGTTAAAAGTTAAAGGGTAAATATCAAAGTAACAAACTGGGAAAATCTCTCTTTCATTGTTCTGCCAATTAGTGGCAAGGTGACAAGTATATTAAACATGTCTCAGAATGTGACTATCTACTGTGCAGAAAATCAAATACTAGATGAATTTCTTCTGACTTGTCTATGGTTTATTTATGGTTGTGGTGAATTAAGAGCAGGAGGAGAAAAAGCAAGGATACAGCAAGGTGATAAATTGTGTGACGAGTCCACAGGGTGGTTTCACTGACAGAAGAACCTCCTAAACTGTAATTTCAAAAATGTGGTAGCTGTGAATTTCACCTTCAACCATCCATTCACAAACGTGTATTGCTATAACACGCATTCCTGGATCAAACATTTTACTGAACGTAAGTCAATACTTTTAATTTCCTTATAGTCTAGTTAACTCCATTTCATCCATACTCACACACAACAATCATCACAAAATCTGACTTGCCACCCCTAGCATCAGACACCATTGCTTATAAGGAAGCAACGGAATGCTAAATCTGACTTTTCTCCTCTGAAGGAAACAAAATAGGATGCACTGTTGTGTTTGTGTGGTTTTCCATTATACAAAGGGGAAAGATGTGTCATAAAAATAAATAATTTCATACAATATTTAATCAGCCAGGACCCAACCAGAAAAATAAGAGCTACCAATTAATATTTAAAATGAAAGCTATTTAGCTGCAGAATTGATTTTAAAAAGATGACAAAGTTGACTTGCTGAGAAACCAATCAAAGATATTGAGCAGCTCAGAGATTAGAAGCCACAAAGAGACAGAACCATCTCTAAACTAGAAACATTGAGGGACCAGCATTATCACTATGGTAAGGCCAGTGTTATCTGGTAGATGTGACCATAATGGATGTTTCCGGGGACCAGAGTCAAGAGACAGTTGTCACAGAAGATCCCTGTTATACAAATAGAGAGGGGGAGGTCAAGAAACACCCCGGCCTCTCCTTCACTTGCCTCTCTTCAAGTTTCTGCCACTGCTCCCCAAAAATGTTATAAGACATTGACAGGATAACTCAATAGTCTTTAGCAGAGGAGGGAAATGGGGTGGGGAGACAGAGATCAATGTTAGGACAAATAAGTCAAGACTTGAATCAAATATTAAATGAAATATTATTATAAAATTTTGGATTCTTCCAATATCTTACTTCTGATGCATGGAGTTTTGTTTCAAGCTATAAATCAATTTTTAAAATGCATAATCTATTTACTGTATTTGATAAGAAGCATAACTCAGAACTCCAGCATAAATTTTACAGATAAAGGGAAGGGTTGTACCTCAATTATCTTCTATAAACAAAGAATTAAAATTTCCTATTTTGAGACTAGAATATAAATAAACATATAGCTGTTAAATATGTACATTTCTTCAGAACATCATTCATTTCTTCATCTAATAAATCTTTATGTTTCTATGGTAAACAAGGTTTTTAAAGGACCTTTGAGTGGCAATTAGGACAGAAATGCAGGTGCATGATATGAGAAGCAACATAGAATAGCATTAGAGCCAGACCAAAGTTGAGATACAACTGTATTGAAATTACAGCACACCAACTACTCACTGCATGATGCTGAATTCTCCAAGTCTTGGTTTTCTCCCATTTAAGATGGTATAATATTCTTTGGATGATTTTTTGTTACTATTATTGTTAACTTGACATAATCAAGGGTCACCTTGGAAGAGGGAGTTTCAGTTGATGGATTGCTCAGATCAGAACAGACTGTGGTCATGTACATAGGAGATTGTCTTTATTGTTGATTGATGCTGGAAGGCCCCTCCCACTGTGGGCAGGGCCACCCTGGTCAGGTGGCCCTTGGTTGTTAAAGAAAGCGAGCTGAGTGTGAGTCAGAGGTAATAAGCAGCCTTCTTCCATGGTACCTACCACTGCTCTTGCTTGAATCCTGTCCTGACTTCCCTCAGTGATGAATTGCTACCTGAAAGTGTGAGCTGAAATAAACCCTATTCTCTCCAAGTTGCTTTTGTTCATAATGTTTTATCACAGCATCAGAAAAGCAAACCAGACCACTGTTACACTACCACTTGATTCTCCATGTCTCACACTTAATGGAGCAGTTAACTGAGTGATCCTTTAACTGCAGTTCTCTTTTCTTTGTCAGACATCTCCCATCAAGTACCAGGGGGTAAGATCCTGGCACTGAGTACACCAATACTTTTATTGCAGGACACAGAAGTATCAAACCAGAATAGAGCTGGATGTTTCTTCCCTGCTGGGTAGCATTCATACCACCAAAGGTGCTGTGTAGGATGTTGGTGCAGAAAGGTCATCACGGATCTTACCTGACAAAATTCCAGCAAAAAGAGGAGAAGTTGAACATGAAATACCACCACTAACTGAGGAGCTACTGGCATTTGGTAGCTGCTTGGAGGGTTGTCTTTAATGATATGACCCCTGGTGGGTTGACAACACACCAGGAGCCTCACTCTCAAATCTAGCATGTGTGACAAAGTGGATTTGAGAGGAAAAGGATGGGGCGGGGGGAAGAAACTCAAAGTTAGGTGAGGTGAGATAGGATGACTGAGAGGGTGGTCATGGGGGAGTGGGGGATAACGTATTCAAAACATACTGTATGAAATTCTCAAGGATTTAATGAAAGTATTGCTAAAAGAACACACCATGACTGAGGCAACTTATAGAGGAAGGGTTTACCTGGGCTTATGGTTGCAGGGGGAAAAGAGTCTGTGATAGCTAGGAGATACTGCAGCAAGCATGGCAGCAGGAGCAGGAGGCTGAGAGTTCATATTCAAACCTAAGAGTGAAGAAGACAAAGAGAATGATGTGGAAGAAGCGTAACGCCTTTAATCCCCTCAGTGATACACTTCCTCCACCAAAGCGACACTACCTAAACCTCCTCCAGATACCACCAGCTGGAGACCAAGTATCCAAATATCTAAGACTATGGGGGACATTTCTTTTTCAAACCACCACAGACCTCTATAATGAAAACTGTGAGACAATGAAGAAAATACTTACAGGAAGACACAGAAGATAGAAAGACCTCCCCTGCTTATGGATGGGTGGAATTAATATTACAGATATAACCATACTAGCAGATCCCCATCAAAATTCTAATATCACAGAAGAAGAGTACACAATTTTAAAATTCCTAAGAAAGCACAAAGGACTCCCCAGTCCCCAAAACAATCCTAAGCAGAAATGGAGGCATCACATTAACTTTTCTCAAATTACACTACATAGAACAGAACCACCATGATGCTGGTGTTAAAACAAGCATGAAGATCAATGGAATAGGAGACTCAGCAGTAAACTCACACTGTAGGAGTGACCTGAGGTTTGACAAAGATGCCAACACCATACATTGCAGGAAAGAAAACTCTTCAACAAGGGGTCCTTGTAAAAGATGGCTCTAGATAATACTTCCAACAGTGTACAGCTCAAAAAAGCAGCTCAGAATTGGCCAAAGACATTAAGAAAACTCTGAGGCTGGAGAGATGACTCAGCCATTAAAGGCTAGGCTCACAACCAAAACATGAGGAAATTCTGAAACTACTAGAGGAAAATAGGCAAAATATTTTAAGATATGTGTATAAGCAAGAGATTTCTGAAAGGCACTCCAATAGCACAGGAACTATCCCCAAGAATCAACAAAAATTTTAATCAAAAAGTTTTCACAGCACACAGAAATTCTTCATGATACTGTCAAAGGATGGAAAAAACACCACTTGTTTAAGCATCTGACAAAGAGGTTTCTTTGTATTTAGAGCTGTTTCAGGAGACATGGCTTGAGCTGAATATCTGATTTTGTAAAGCAGCATTTTAGAAGTTGTATTATTTGTGGAAAGTATAATGAAAGACATATGGAAATATGGGGCTAAAATATGATTATATAAAATAAACTGCTGAAGATATCAGTTAAATAAAAACAGAACGTAAAAATAGTCACACTAACATTTTCATATCAATCAAAGAAAGTTTATGTATATTGAACAAATCATTGAAATAAATTTGTTTGCTTATCAGTGTTTATGAATCAGGCATTTTGTTTAACAAATAACAAAAATAGTTTTAATCCTATGTGTTAACATTTAACTACTTGGCATTTTTCTAGATTCACCGGTAATAAAAGGTACTTTAAGACAAATTTTTACACAAAAAACGAGAAAACCTTCCACAAAAGTGGGACAATTACACATAGACATTAAAGGGATGATTTAACTTATATTCCTGCATTTTCAAAGACAGAAAGGGTCAGCATCTCCTAAATGTCAGCATTGCTAATTATGACATTGTCAGTCTGGGTGACAACATGCAGCAAATCCTAGAAATCAACTTTAAATGAGCAGCAAAGTCAGCTGCACTGAAGATGTAAGGATTCTGAAATCAGGAGTTTTGAATACAAATGACAATTAAGTCAAATCACCTGATCACTAGCCCATAGTATCTACTCACTGAGTATGTCTACTGAAGGGGTATTTATGAAATGCTTGTTACTTCATGAGTAGACTTAGATAACATTTCCTTTTCTGTTTTGTTTTGCTTTGGGGTTTTAGTTTGTTTTGTTTTGTTTTTTATTTCAGGGTTTTTTGGAGGTGTAGGGTGTGGTGTGGAGTTAGACAGAGTTTCTTTGTGTAGCCCTGGATGTACTGGAACTCAAGTGGTAGACCAGACTGGCCTTGAATTCAGAGATCCACTTACCTCTGCCTCTGAAGTGCTGGGATTCAAAGCTTGTGCCACCACACCCAGTTTAGGAAACATTTCTTTATAAATTTCAATATGTATAATATCTAAGAATAAAGACTTTTATTTCACTGGGGAGGAAAATCTTAATATCAAGAAAGGATGTTCAACCCTAAAATCTCCAATTCCCATCCCTGGAATCCCTTTCCTGGCATCTATGGTAAAATCATTCAGACCTTCTCAGAGGCAAAGAATTCTTTAGATAATTGTATAATGAATGCATACCCTTTGGTCCCACGAGTTTTATGTCATCTTGCCAAAAGCTAGAGTCATCAGAGAGGAGAGGGAGCCTCAGTTGAGGAAATACCTCCTTAAGATCAGATTGTGGGCAAGTCTGTAGAACATTTTCTTAATTAGCAATTGATATGGGAGGGCCAAGCCCATATTGGGTGGGACCACCTTTGGCTGGTGGTCCTGGGTTCTCAAAGAAAGCAGGCTGAGCAAGCCAGAGGTAGCAAACCAGTAAGCAGTACCCCTCCAAGCCTCTGCATCAGCTCCTCCTTCCCTCTTCCCTCCCTCAAGCCCTACTGGAGTTCCTGTGCTTACTGCTTGTGATGATGAACTGTTTTATAGAACTGTGAATGGTATAAACCCTTTCTTCATCAAGTTGCTTTTGGTCATGGTGTTTCATCACAGCAATAGTAACCCTAAGACACTCAATAAACACTTGTTCAAAGTTCATAATAAGAGTCACCACTGCACAACAATTCAGAATGTAACAGGAGTAATTTCATTTTCTTAGTCAGTTAAAAGCATATTTTTCCAGTCTGTTTTGAAAAGATCCCTTGTAGGAAGTAGACTCAGCATAGAAGTCCATCCACAGGTGAATCAATAATGAAAACGTGCTACATAGATACAGTGGAATTCTACCGAGTTGCAAAGAAAAGTGGAATTTGGATATTTTCAGGAAAATGGATAGAACTGGAAATTATCCTCTTAAATAAGATAATCTGGGCTCAGGACAACAAACACCACATGTTTACTCTTGTATGTAATTGGATAATGACAATAGCTTTAATTTTTGTATGTACGTATGTGGGAGTGAGTGGGTTTAGAGGATAGTCAAGTAGACAGGCTCATCAGAGGGAAAATAGAAGCTTCAAAGGGAAAAAAGTTGAACACATGAGATATACTAGTAGATGGGGGAAAACTGCGGCCAAAAAGGTTAAGCAAGGATCACAGTCAAGGACATGGGAATGGGGAAGGAGAAAGGGTTGAGGGAAAGCTGAGCTAAAACTATGGATGCCAGTACCATAAGGAAAGCTGACATTATGTATTATTATTATTATGTACTAATATATTGTAGTATTATATTAGTATATAGATTATATTTAAAATTACATACAAATATGTATAAATCATATATAAACACACATATAATTTAACATTTTAAATTTCAAGTCTCCCTAAAATGTAAGTTCAGATAAGCAATGTTTGATGTTTCTATACTGTCTCTATTAGTATTTAATTCCCAAATGCCCAACAGTGTATCAGGTATTAAAAAAAGTAAACTGCAAACTATAAATATTTATACAGTAATGCAAAAAGGACTTCAGGAACTGGAGAGATGAATTCAGTTCCCGGCACTTATATGGAAGTTCACAACCACCTGCTGCCCTCTTTTTGAGTCCTGCAGGCACCAGGCACACATGAGGTGCATATACGCACATGCATGCAAAAACTCATGCAAAAATTCATACACAGAAAGTCGAAATAAATAACATTTTTAAAATATTTTAATAAGTATTTAAATTGCAAAAATCATACACAAGCAGTATTAAATGAAGAATATTTTCACAAATATTCCTAGAGTTTATGAGTATGTATTTTGTACAGACTTTTCATTCTGTCTGATTAAAGGCTAATTAATATTTATACTGAGCTCTGAAGAAGCAGTGATTAGAAAGCAGCTGAGAAAGAGAATTCAGGCTCGTTGCACATTTTAGACAAGTGACTCTTCAAGACCTGCTGGGAGGAGAATGAGGTGGCTCTTCCAACACACCGGTCTAAAAGTCACTGCATAGGGACAAAGCTTAACACTAAAACACTGTGGTCACAAAATGCAAAGGTACGGACAGAAAAAGTACAAGGTGAACAGCACACATTACAAGGTGAGATTCAGGCCACAGTGTTTAATGCTGAAGTGGTGGCGTTTTAGCTCTGGGAGAGATGTGGGTTATCCAGCCAGTGACACGGTCTACATGGCTGTATAATGAAATATATTAACATAAAATATGTTACTGGCATAATCAAGGCTTGATGCATAAAATGAAATTAAGTATGGATTATTAAAAGTAGCTGAAAATTATGAAATTGAAAAAAGCCCATTAGGGATACTCTATTTGAAAAAGATAGACAGCAAGGATTGAAGCCATTAAATATGTTGATGAATTTAATTGTTGAAGTTTTAAAATCATTTTTATTCCTTTAAACAGGGTCTCACTGTGTGGGCTGCCCTGAAACTTGTGGTGAGATGATGTTCTTACCTCTGCTTCCTAAATGCTCGGATTACAGGTATGCTCTACAATGCCCGGCTGCAACTAACTCATTATTGAAAAAAAAAATACACATAAGTTATGCATATATAAAATATATGTAAATCAATGTATATCAAAGAAAGTATTGTCAGTACATTTAAGAACCAGTTAATATCCTCAATACTCAATAAGCTGTAACTTACAAAAAGGAAAACAAAATCTGCAGTATAGAGAACATAAATGTTCCAGCACACTAATTTCTGCTTTCTCAGCATGAATACATCAACCCACTTTTCAAGAAAACTTGTAGGTTTAACTTGAAAAAAGCAGTATGTCTCAAATTTCTTGTAAATGTTTATCTGTGTATGGTATGTGTATGTATGGGCTCATGTCCATGCACACATGAATGCAGGTGTGTGTGCACATGTACAAGTGTGTGTGAAGGCAAGGGGCTGACATCAAGTGTCTTCCTTTATCACTAACCACCTCATTATTTGAGACAGAGTTTCTCACTAAACCTAAAGCAAACCAATTCAGCTAGGCTGGCTGGCCATAGCCCTGGTCTCTATCTCCCCAGTGCTAGGATTACAGATGCATAACATTGCGCCTGTCTGCTGGAGATCTGGTCATGGATCTTCATGATACATAGCTGCACTTTACCAACTGAGCTACTGCTCAGTCTCTCTCTCTCTCCCTCTCCCTCTCTCTCTCTCTCTCTCTCTCTCTCTCTCTC
>CABHPR010100210.1:32516-61954 GCA_902168415.1 Peromyscus melanophrys
AAGAAAGAAAGAAAGAAAGAAAGAAAGAAAGAAAGAAAGAAAGAAAGAAAAGAAAAGAAAAGAAAAGAAAAGAAAAGAAAAGAAAAGAAAAGAAACATAGAAAACCATGCAAGGAAACTCTAAAAGCACCTATCATGCAGGAAAATGCTATATTAAAAAACTGAGAGCCTAGGAGTGCACAGGAGACATGGGGTCATAAGCATTCCTCCCATCCACGATGGTTACTTACCAATGCAAATAGCAAAGAAAATTATTTTAATTAATGTGCCTAATAAAGGTGGGAAGACACTGTGCCTTTGTGACTGATGTTCTCTGTAAGAATGATTGCTTCATTAACCTTACAATATCAGCTCCACCTCATTATGAAGGTCACATCAAGGGATAGATTATATATTTCTGAGGACCAGAAAATTTTTATTCAAAGTATTAAAAGTGCTACTAACTCATTTGTTAAAGATAAAAAATCAACTAAACAAGCAGAGAGATATGATACATGATATATATTTTCCTATCTTTTACATTATTTGTTCAGAAAAAAAATATGAGTGCACTTGGCATGCACATAATCAAAATGAGAAATGTGTCTTCCATTTAAGACTTAAAATGAATAGTGTAATTTCTTAAGAGGGACTTTAGAATATAAGATGGAATATAGCCATGACTGTCTATACAAAAATAAGTGGCATGCCATTTTTAGGATCCTACTTGAAGTGTTGAGATTCATACCTGATAGTAAATGATCATGTTGATATTGTTTCTCCAAAATTTGACAAGCAATTGTTCTTCCTGCAGATGTTAACTCTCCCTCTAACAACCTATTTCACCAGACTCCCACTCTATAGCTCAGTGGTTCTCAACTTTCCTAACGCTACAACTCTTCAATACAGTTCCTCATGTTGTGGTGACCCCTTAACCACAAAATTGTTTTCATTGCCACTCCATATCTGTAATTTTGCTACTGTTATTAGTTGTAATGTAAATACCTGTGTTTCCCAGTGGTCCTAGATGACCCCTGTGAAAGGGCAGTTGCCCTTGCAGGGGTCATGACCCACAGGTTGAGAACTACTACTATAGGAATTGCTTGGGATAAAGAATGCTTGTGTTGGTTTATAAAGGCTGTAGTTTATAAAGGGGTTGTGGAGCTGTCTCAGTGCTGGTTTTACAAACATGGGGGTCTGAGCTCAGATCCCCAGCATCCACATGAAAGCCAAGCTTTGCACTGTACACCTGCAAGCCCAGTGATGGAAGTGGAGACTAGGATCGCTGGGGCTCACTGGGTATCCAGTCTAGCCAGTCTCTGAGCTCCAGGTTCAGAAAGACAACCTATCTCAAGAGAAAGACACTGATACACACACACACACACACACACACACACACGAAAGAGAGAGACAGAGACAGAAAAAGACAGAGAGAGACAGAGAGATTCAGCTTTGGTACTAATTATCTGGATTTTTCAAAGGTCTAGAGACCTGGGATTCAGCTGCTAACACTCATCACAGTCTACCACCCTGTCCTGGCTAGAGCAGGGTTAATGGGCACCTCTGCTCTTTTCAAGGTATTCTGGTATAATACAGCCTTCCTGTAGCTGGATGATATTCATATATATATGAAAGCTTAATTTTAGAAATGTTTTTACTGTAAGTTGCAATTGTAGTGTGCTGTGCACAGTTCTTAGATCTCATGTCCTGTTTCCTCTGTGCCAATTCTAATGCTTGTACGTCCCATTTGTCATGCCTAATGAAGCAACACAGATACATAATTAGCAACCAAAATCTACACTTCATTCAGATTTCATTACCTTCTTTCTAGTGTCCATTTCCTGTTACAGTACCCATTTCATGTGAGATTACATTTAAATGTCACATCTCTTTAGGCTTCTCTGGACCATGACAGTTTCTCAATCATTCTTTATTTTTGATGACCTTGACTGTTTTAGGAAGCAGCAATCCTAAAATCTCAAGTTTTGCAGAATGTCCTTCAATTCAGTTATGGCTGACTTCTAACACATTGTAATAGTGAAGTTGTATATTTGCAAGAAGAAATTCCCAGAGCTAAGTACCCTTGTGAGCATGAGCTGCCTAAGGGAGGGCAGTTGCCTGTGGTAATAATTTGTTAGCTTTCTCCACAGTCAAGAGTCTTTAATCGACTATTTAGTAAACAGCACATACTGCAAGGAGTGAGTTTTCTCTTCAGAAATAGGAGTACACCCAGCTGTGTAGTAAGTGTCAGAATAAGACATCCTCTATGGGAGCTAAGGGAGTTCTTGGCTGCTCCTCTACCTCTGAATCTCTGGGTTTCCAGTCACCAAGCAATCTGTCTTGTTAACAGAACCTGAGAAAGCACTGTCTTTGTCCTGTAAAGAGATTGATGGATGACCTCTACCTCACACATGAAGCTTGAGAACTAACTATCAGTATTTGGATCAGTCCAAACTGATTTCACTTCTGCAACTTCTGCAACTTAATATCAAAAATAATTTCCAGAATTCAGTGATGTTTTTAGGTTGAAAGGCCTAAAATGTCTAATTTACAGAAGCAGATAGTTTATAAACTCCAGTTCCATCAATAAGAGAAAATAATAAAATGACACAAGGGAAAATTTTCCAGGAAAGAACTGTGGCAGAAACTATGGAAAAGTGTTAAGGGCTGTTGAATGAAAAAAAGAAAATAAACTTCCAGGCAAAATGGAAAAACAGGGACTAATATAACTTCATATCTGAAACCTCTGAACATAGGAAGGGAGGGGGCATAATTTATAAAGTGAATGGGTTTCAGGCAACAAAGACATCCCTGAGATGAGCAGAGATCAATTTTCCTGCTATGGACTTTGGCAGGCCACTGAAGTGATGGTCCAAGGAAGGGAGCCCAAGTTCAGGATTATGGGATCCCTGAGCCAGGGAGTGAGATGGAGAGCCCACAAGTGGGCTTCACACAGACAGAGCTCTGGAGATTCTGAGCCTTCCCTCACGCACTCAGTTGTGTTGTCAGAGGCCTGTGAAAGGAACCCTACTGAGAGGCAACAGTGTCTGAAGCTCATACATGGCCTGAAATTGTGTGTATCGCTAATTAATTCAGCTGAACTTCATGCTTCATGGAGTGTTGTGTGGAATACACAGGGAGAACTAGCTACAGCAGTGATAAATAACTAGTCCCAGACTGAGTTGTAGGCCTACCTTAGTGCCCAACATGGGGCCCATATTTCTACATAGGGCCTGAAAAAGCTGAAAAAAAAAAAAAAAGACATGCTTCCTAGTAGCCAGGTGTTCACAGTGTGCAGAGGTGCAGCTCTGTCAGACAGTGAGCACTTGAGCAGCCAGCATGTTAAGTAGAAACAACAAGCTACATAAAAGCATCTGCGGTAAGTGCAGGCACCAACTTCCTAGAGCTGGGGTGGTTAAATGCAACTCCCAGTTAAACGTTGCTCCCAGTTGAACACAGCTTTTGTTTTGCCCCCCCAAGGAGTGTGCAGAGCCAATAGCCAGAGCCTCACAACAGAAGGCCTAGCTGCCCTTTAGCAGTTTAAGGTTTGGCTCACATGGTTAGAGAATGCTACAGTTGCATAGTAAAAACAGGTCCAGACAGAAAAAAAAAAAAAAAACCTTTAAACGAGTTACATACAGTGTGTGTAGGTGCTTATGAAAGAAAAGAAAATGGGTATAGACAGTCATAGGAAAAAGTAAATAGTTTAAAAATAATTAAGTAAAATCTTTAAAGAAAGAGTAAAGTAACATAAAAATAATAAGTCACATAAAAATGGGAAATGCATGGGGAATCTGGATCCTGTATGGTGCTTTGTGGACTTTGAATTTTTTTTTAATGCTGATAGCGATTGGCAGCTGCTAAGAGACATATGGTTGTAAAATGAGTTGCTGAATTAAAGTAGCCTAGATACTTTAGGGCTGTCTTAACTTTAAAATGGAATTCAGAAAATGTATTGCATTGGGGGAGAAGTTTGATTCCTGTAGAAACAAAAGGTTGTAGATTCCTTCAAAATGAGTAGAAACCAGATTTGATTGGAGGAGACCTCCAGAAAATCTTAGCTACAAACAAAGAAATAAACCTAGAAAAATTACAAGGCAGGTGATGTATATGTTGATCCCTTGATGTGGGAACAACTCTGAGACTGAATGAGACATGATAAATCTTGTTGGTTATAAAATACTCATGACTTATTATTATAGGTCGTCCTTTCATATGGCATGGATAGAGGTTGATTATACAGACCAAACAAACTTATAAAGTTGACAGATGTCTTTTATCTGTTCAAACATAAAACAAAAAAAATCATCTTTGGCTGGCTAGTGTACAATGCACAGGCCATATCTGTGTTAATGCAAATACATACGTTACCCTTGAAAGTTTGTGCGTCATGGTAAGAAAGGAAACTAAGCAAGGGAGGTGGGATTTAAGGACCTCTTTCTGACAAAAAAGAGAGGGGGGATATGGAAATAATAGGATAAAAGGGTAGATTATTAAATCTATTTTAAACTAAAAAGCAATTATTAGTCTCAAATATTTTATATTGGTATGGATTTTTGTATACTGATACAAATTTAAGGTTATTTTTGTTAGAAACTACTCTACATGTTCCTACTCTTGTTTAAGGTATTTCTATATATTGACACAATTTAAGGTTATTTTTTGTTAGAACATACTCTATATATGTTTCTACTCTTGTTTAAGACATTTTTGTATGTTAATAGAAATTTAAGGTCATTTTTGTTATACCACATATATGTTTCTACTCTTGTTTAAGGTATTGTACCTATACAGCTCATTTAAAAATGTAATATAAAGTTCTAGTCCTTGAAAGCTAGTATTACAAACTGTTTAGGATAATTAAAAAGCAGGTTAGTATTCATCTATAACAGTCAAACTTGTAGTCATGTTAGGTATGTTTTCAAGGTTAAATAGATATATTTTAGATAGATAGGTGATCTTCAAATGCTTCAGAAAACTACAGAATATGGCATTAAAGGTGTTTAATAACCTAAGGCTTTTCATGACAGTGAGACACATCTGCTCCCATGAGCACCAATCTACTTCATCAAAGGATGATGAGTGTCAAAGAACCTCCATATGGAGTTTGCTTTCATTGTGGCAAAGCTAGCCATTTGGGAAAAAAGACTGTCCTTACCTTGACTGCTGACAGTATACTGTACAAACTGGACAATCAGGTCACAGGAAAGGAAAGGAAAAATACTGCCAAACTTTGCCAAGACAAGGTGGGATAGTCCTTCAAAATTCCTGCTGCACAGAAAAGTCATGTAGATGAACAGTCTTATTAAATAAGAAACACAGGCCGGGCGGTGGTGGCGAACACCTTTAATCCCAGTACTCAGGAGGCAGAGGCAGGTGGATCTTTGTGAGTTCAAGGCTAGCCTGGTCTACAGAGCGAGATCTAGGAAAGGCACAAAGCTACACAGAGAAACCCTGTCTCGAAAAACAAAAAATAAATAAATAAATAAATAAATAAATAATAAATAAATAAATAAATAAATAAATAAATAAATAAATAAATAATAAGAAATGCAGAGCCAATTGCAGAGTTAAAAGCCCAAAAGGTCAGAACAGTAGCTAAGAGCTGAGACTTAAAACCACCTTTCTTACCCTTAGCTGCCGATGTTGTCCTTCCCCTCAGAAAGAGACCTATTTCCTGTGTGTCTGTCCTTTTATTGATTTTCTGTTCTGCCTTCTCATTGGTTGTAAACCCAACCACATGACCTCCTCGTCACTGCCTGTCCATACAGACCTCCAGGTCTTCTATGGTTGGTATTGAGATTAAAGGCATGTGTCTCCATGCTGGCTGTATCCTTGAACACTCAGAGATCCACCTAGCTCTGCCTCCCAAGTGCTGGGATTAAAGGCATGCACCACCACCACCCAGCTTCTGCTATGGCTTGCTATTAGCTCTGAACCACAGCCAACTTTATTTATTAACATACAAATAAAATCACATTTCAGTACAAATAAAATATCACCATAAAGTCTGTCAGATATCTTAGGCCTATAGGCTGCAGATCAATGTCCCAATGTTGAGGAAGAACTTTTGGTGACTGACTGTCCAGGCAACCGGATGTCTTTGTCATTCCTATAGTTTTGAAAGTTGCTTGCTCTGCACTTCCTGTTTGCTCAGGTAATATTGTATCCTTCTTTGGGTCTTTGATGGAGTTGAAGATAAGACAGTTTTCTTTGTTACTGTATTTAAAAGAGAAACTTATATAAGAGATGTAAAGTTTATAAGACTGAGAAACAAAAAAGCTTAAATCGTTTATCTAAAAATGTTTTGAGGTCTAATTGATAATTGTTCTTATTGTATATAATCTTACTTTGTTAAAGCTGAAACCTTTCTTTGTATTTAGACAAAAGGGGGAAATGTTGCAGAATGTTTGCTTAACTATGTAAAGATGTGTTGGATTTGTTTAACTATATAAAGATGTGTTGCTGTTTTATCTTGCCTGCCAAAGGCACCTGCTTAGTCTAATGAAAAGCTGAATGATCAATAGTGAGGGAGGAGGAATAGAAGGAACTCGTGGGCAGGGAGAGTATGTAGGAAAAGGAATTTAAACTCAGAAAAGAAAGAAAAAGAGACCCCAGGGAGATGCCAGGGGTCAAGCAAACAGACATGGAGGAAGCAGCGAATATAGGATATACAAAACAGAAGAAAGGTAAAAAGCCCCGACGCAAAAATGTGGATGAATAGAAACAGGTTTGTAGATGTAACCAACCGTCTTATAAATAAGAAACACAGAACCAATGCAAAGAAGAAAGCCAAGAGGTCAGAGCTAAGAGCTAAAACCTTACCCTTCCTCCTGCAGTGGTCCTACCTCTCCAAAGGAGACGCTACTTCCTGTGTTAAAGTCTTTATATAGTCTCTGTTCTGCCTTCTCATTGGTTGTAAACCCAACCACAGGACTGCCTCATCACGGCCTGTTTGTATAGACCTCCAGGTGTTCTATGGTTGGTATTGAGATTAAAGGCATGTGTATCCAATGCTGGCTGTATCCCTGAACACACAGAGACTTACCTAGCTCTGTCTACCAAGTGCTGTGATCACAAGCGTATACCACCACTGCCCTGCTTTCCTATGGCTTGCTAATAGCTCTGACCCCCAGGCAACTTTATTTATTAACATACAATTAACATTTTGATACAAAAGAAAAATATCACCATACAGGTTAAATTAAATTCAGAGAGCTAGTGGGACAAGCCTAGGCTAAGGCTGAGCATTCAGAATTAATAAGTCTCTGTGTCTTTATTTGGGAGCTGGTTGACTGCCCAAAGAAAAAACTTCCAACTACACTACCTCCTAATAAACCATAAAAAATAATTAGCCATAATATGATCAAATAGGTTCCAAATAATTCCATTCTAAATCAAAGCTTAAGACTACTCAGTGGAGGAAGCTGGAGAAATGGATCAGTAGTTAAGAGCTCTTGCTGCTCTTGCAGAGGACCAGAGTTAGGCTCCCAGCACCCCTGTACAAGGTAGTTCACAAAACCTGTACTTCTAGCTCCTTGGAATGAATCTAACTCCAGCTTTTGGCCTACACAGGCACCTAAACACACATGTGCATATTCAAATACTCATACACAAGAATAAAATAAAATAAAACTCCAGGGGAAAGAAAAACAAGTTTTAGAAAGTTT
The DNA here is from genome assembly GCA_902168415.1 of Peromyscus melanophrys. NCBI lineage: Eukaryota > Metazoa > Chordata > Mammalia > Rodentia > Cricetidae > Peromyscus > Peromyscus melanophrys. Next base: position 40,165 of record CABHPR010100210.1, read on the forward strand.
TACTGACAATGGAATTTCACTGTTTCCATTAATTTACTTTTTCCATCAAAGCCACAATTCAAATGCTGGTTGCACTAAACTAATGGCCAGTTGTTATTTCCAAAATGATGCACACACAGGAACCAAGGCTTCATTCTTCTATCACCTTTCACGTTCTTACGTCAGGGTTCTGCCCTGCATTATGTTCCACATCTCATACTTCACATTTTCGAAAGAACATTTCTGTATGATTGTGTGGAATTCCTTTAAATGTAGGAGAATGTGATCTCTCTCCCTCTGAAGGTGCTCCTCTGTCCATTGAAATCTTTAATGTTATTATTATTATTTTTTTTTTTTGGTTTTTCGAGTCAGGGTTTCTCTGTGTAGCTTTGTGCCTTTCCTAGAGCTCACTTGGTAGCCCAGGCTGGCCTCGAACTCACAGAGATCCTCCTGCCTCTGCCTCCCGAGTGCTGGGATTAAAGGCGTGCGCCACCAACACCCGGCAGTTAATGTTATTTTTATGTGGCCGTAAAATGCAACACAGATTAACGTATGACTAAATAAGTGTGAAAGAATGAAGTATGAATAAAACAAAAACACCAGCAGCTCTTCCTGGCTGTAGTAACTGTGGATGTCCTGTGTGCTTCTTCTGCTTCTCCTCTTTTTGTATTTTCCGTGCATCTTTTTACTTTATTGGGGTTGACTCAACCTGAGATATCAATATGCAAATTTAAATAAAAAAGTGGTAATTTTATTCAGTGTATAACAAATAAATTTATTAGCACCTTGACATTTTATTCATTTATTAGCATGTAAAGATCAATCATGAATTATAGTGGGAATTACTGATCTCATTTTTTTTTATTTTTAGAGACTAGTACTCAGTATAATTAAATCGTTCCAAAAAAGATTTAATAATAAATTTTAGGTACTAAGGCTTAAATAAAAATTTACTTTTCCTTATAGCATCCCACCTGTGAAAGTGATGAGTTCAGCCAGGTATGGTTATGCATACATTTAATCTCAGCACTCAGGAGGCAGAGCCAGGCGGATCTCTGTTTAAAGCCAGACTGGTCTATACAGTGAAACAGCAAGTTCCAGATCATCCAGGGCTACACAATGAGACCCTGTCTCAAAAAATAATAAATAAATAAATAAATAAATAAATAAATAAATAAATAAATAAATAAATAGACAAACAAACAAATAAGATTAGTTGGAATTGTAGGTCTTAAAATGTGAAATGACTAATAAAGATGCCATTTTCCTTTTTCCAAACAGCTACTTATACAGTCCTCGCTATCAACAAACTCTCTTCCACATTCCCATTTGATGCCCTCTTCAAGCAAGGGCTTATTTCTCCACCTCATTGACAATTCATCCAGGTCACTAGTCACATGAAGCTAGTCCTACTGCTTACAACCATACTGCAGTGACTACAGTGTTCATCCTTAATGTTATCAATCAAAACTATTTCTTTACTTATCCCACCTATCCTGAATTATTAGCAAATCCTAGAAGTGACTATTTCACCACTTATTTCAAACATCCCACAAAATACGAATACTCCTTCATGTAACCTGAGAAACCATTACAGACAGCAAAATGACTTAATATGGGTAATACTCAACTCATAATAACATTTATCCTTTATAAAGAACTATTTTGTTTTTTATTTAAATTATGTACGTATGTGAGGGGGTTGTTCACCGGACTAGGGTGCCCTTAGAGGCAAGAAGAGGATGTTGGAACCCTTGGAGATATAGTTGCATGTAGTTCTGAGTCACCCATGGGTACTGAGAACTTAACTTGGGTCCTGTGTAAGAGCTGTACCAACAGTTAGGCACTTTTCTGGTACCTCACATTCAAACTGTCACAACTGACTTTTAAAATGCCATTTATTTGATTTTTAATTCATCCAAGGTCTTCTTCATATTCCTTTAGAAGTTATGCCAATGAATTTCCAAGGAAGAATTAGGATAGCAGTAAGAGTGCAAGACATTCCTTGGGTCTATGAGAAGAAGAAGAGGAAGAGGAAGCAGAAGAAGCAGGAGCAGGAGGAGGAGAAGGAGAAGAGCTGAGAGAGCAATGTAAGGCATGTGGAAGCTGTAGGTAGTCACACTGGCAGGAGGCAGTGAGTGCCTTCAGCTGAGTTGAAGGGAATCACCTGTAAGACAATTTACCTCTACGGGGAAATTTCACAGAAGAAATGAAGCACATTTTTAACTGTCTCCCTGCATTGCCATTTCTCACAAACTGTGTTTTGCTTGTTTCCAGCGAACAAGGAATTGTTGAATTTACTTTGCGTTTATTTACTTTGGTTGTGTTTTTTTTAGTTTTTATGCAGTATTTTACACTCATGGGATTTGTTTCAATTCATACCTTAGAGTTTATTGGCTAAGAGGATACCTAAATATCAAATCCAAAACCTCCATTTACTCAATTGCTTTGCACTGAAAACTTAAGGAAGATTGTAAAGTCTTTTGCTCTGAAAACATATATGCACTCATAAAATTCCCTTACATAATAAAATTTAAAGCTATACTGCTAAGTAACTCCTATTATTTTGCCAACTTGAACATTCTCTCTCACTTGGAATGCCTTTGTGAGTATATCTGCAGCACGTGCATAAGCAGTTTCTGTGCGTATGCATATGTGTGCATGTGGAACCCAGAAGTTGTGTTAAGGTATCTTAGTCAACAGCTTCTGGGAGACAGGGTTTCTCACTGAACCCAGCTCACCAATAGACCATATCACTAGCCAGTGATTTCAGGGACCACCCCCTTCCTACACACATGCACACACACACACACACACACACACACACACACACACACACACTCCTCCAGCACAGATGGGTACCGCCACCACGCTTGGCTTTTTACACGAGTACCTAGGATAGAACTCAAGTTTTCATGCTTATGCATCAGGCTCTTTATTAGCTGAGCCATCTCTGTAGCCCTTGATATACAGTCTCCAACCACTCTCAGCCAAATTGTAATGGTCCCATGGAGCAAAGCTATTCCCCCCTTCTTTAATATTTTAAATTTTTCATTAAAACAAATTCAGGTTAACAGGACATGGAAAAAACAAAAACAACAAAATAGTACCAAGACTTTGTGAACAACTTTCAGCCAGCTTCCATGGGACAAAGGCTTGTGGCTATTTTGTACCATAAGGCCCTGTAGAGCTGATGTCACTAAGTAAAAATAGTGATGTAAAGACAAGGTAAGCTGCCATTCCAGCTGAGTGCTGTGTGACACCAGATTCATGTTGTGCGTCATTGTTTGGAGCTTCCTGTTACACGCAAACTAAGCTTTCCTTTTATTTCTTTCAATTTAATTTGTATTGGTTCGTGGCAATCATGCTTGGTTTTTCTCAATAGTTCTTCAATTTTCTCTCTTGTTCTGTCATTTTGGTAGTATAAAGAAAATGTTTTGTCATGTTTTAAATATATAATAACCGTGATGTCTCATAGACCATTCCCACGGCTACCCTTCTCTCAGTGTTCTGCAATCATCATTTCGTTGTCTGTTTTCCTTCCCATGCTATAGTCTTTCCTTTCGTTCACTCTTTCAATGTCTGAGATTATAATTATAACATTGCTCCCTTTCCTTTCCTTCCTCCAAACCCTCCCACATGCCCCCCTTGCCCTCTTTAAAATCCCTGGCTTCTTTCTTCATTAATTGTTATTACATGTATGTATGTATGTATATGTATATACATATATACTCTTAATTATAGCCTGCTGTGTCTGTATGATGTTACTTGTATGTATGTTTTTGGGACTGACCATTTGGTATTGGTGTGCGAAAGGAATTATGTTCAGAAATAGATCATCTGGATTTTCATACTAGGCATGACTATGGCATATACAGAATTACATACTAAGTGCAATGGATCAATGATGATAATGGCCTTTATTGTGTGCAGTCCTTATTCATCTCTGAGTTAGAACGTCTGTCGTTTGCCTTGAAATAAGATATGCTCCAACTGTTCCTCGGCTGCCTATCTAATCAGAACACACCACACATTCCCTATATTCCAATAGTACAATTTGATCATTGCCTCATGGTTACAAGATAAACATGATGGATGTTACTGCAATTTAATGAGTGAGTAAACTGCAATGAGCTATCAGAATGATTTTCTTATGAACTCATGTTGATGAACTATAAGATTAGAATGAGAAAATATGTTTCTAGCCTTAGTTCTCTCTGTCTACTATTTTTCATAGGCTATAAACACATCTATATATAACATATTATCCATATGGAATATTCTTTAAAATCTTGCATTTTAGTGACTGATTCCAAATCATTTAAGTCACATTATGTTGTACTTTAATACACCATTCAATTACCTTTCCTGCATCATGGGTATTTATCTATATAATGTGAAGCACCATCTCTAACGGCACAGAAACTGTATGCTTAACTAAATATCCATTCTGAGTGGATGCAAAAGATGAAGGCATGATATTTTGAGGCTTACAGCCAAGTTGATTCTTTTGATTTTTCCCATTTCTGCAAGATAATTGATACCAACATTATATTATTTACTCTACAGTGTGTTTTTATGCCAACACTACAACATAATTTTAATAGCATGAATTATTGGCACCAGTGCTTACTTTTTGTTTCCTATTCCAATTCATAATTCATACACAACATTTAACATAAATTACATTTGGTTAATTTGCAAAACCTGTTTAACCAACTGTCCAAAGTAAGCTATAATCATCATATGACAGCATTTTGACTAATAAAAACATAGGTAGGCTGCTTTCATTCTAACAAAACAATATATATATATATATATATATATATATATATATATATATATATATTCAGAATATTCTGTAACTAAACCTGAATTTACATGTTTACTGGGAGATGAGATAATTACTGTAGAATTACCATGGTAACTAGAACATTTCAAGGCTATCGTTGTTGAGTCTTTATGTTACTACCTCCCTATGCTTCAAATTTGCTCATATAGAAATGTTGCTAGAATGCAAAAATAACTTACAACTTATTATACAGTTACTGCCTTGCATTTGGTTCCCAGAAATGCCAAATTTTATGCTTTCAAAGAATATTTCTGAGCGTTTTTGTCTCATTTACCATGTGTCTACTAGTGTAAAAAAAATCACTAGTGTTTATAAACAGAAGTATAGAGTTAAGAGGACAATAATTATCCTCATTTGTTGACTTTTCATTTTCTTGTCCCAGTGAGCTGCATAGAGCACATTAAAATGACTGAGGAGTCAGCTCGTTCTCTTTGTTAGTGTAAGTGTATTATAGGAAAATGGTAAAAGGCTTCCTATCCTTATTCCCTTAAAGTAAAAGGCCAGGGCTTTGGGTCTCAGAGAGGGAATTTCTGAGCGTTCTGAAAACAGCAGAGCTTTCAAACAACACTGAGTATGGGTTCTAGAACCACTGATATGTACTTTGATACAATAACCTTATACCAGAATTAGACAAGCAAAGAGTGGATGCTGCTAACAGAGGAAAGACACTCTCAAATGATTCAGCCTGACTGAGCAGGGAAGAATGTTGAGTTCACTAGAACTGTGGTAGCATGGCAGCCCTACCCACACAAAACCATCCAAATAAAGTAAAATGGATTGAGATTAGACAATATTAAAATTTTTCGATTCCTCAGTCAGGCATAGTAGGCATATCCTGAATCCTAGCACCTGGGAGGTAGAGTCAGGAGTATATACATAGAGTTAGAGGACAGTCTGAGATATATGAGACATTTCACACTGGCCACATTGCAAAGGCTCAGTGGCTATGTGTGGCTAGCAGCTACCATATTGGATATCACATTGTATATCTATTCCCATCATCACATGAAGTCCTATTAGATAGACTGTTCTTGGGTACCAGATCATACAATATGTTTTTATTTCACATTACTAAATCAACTGGATAATTAAGGATGAGGACATACAAAATGAGTTTGACTAGAAAAATCATAGTCTCTCTCTCTCTCTCTCTCTCTCTCTCTCTCTCTCTCTCTCTCTCTCCCTCCCTCCCTCCCTCCCTCCCTCCCCTTCCGCCACAAAATTACATGTGAAAACTTCCTTCAGAAAAAAAAATTGAACGGAAACACAAGTTTGAAGGCTGTGAACATTTATGCAATGCAGAAAAGAAGGGTGATATGACCAGAGAGGTAGACAAGCATTCAGCGTTCAGGGAGAGGTAGAAAAACATTCGGGGCTGTTTTGCCTCAGAGGTACTTGCTAATCTCTGCAATGTACCCAGTCAGTACACAAGAAGTTAAAATCAGATTCATGAGTATGGAAAAGGTAAGAACTGGAATTTACATAACACTAGAGCAGATGTTTCCAACAGACATTAAAAGGTTTCAAGAGAAACCTTTGATAAAGGGTAATATATCAGGAACAAGAGTGTATCAAAGATGCAATTCACTGGGGCTGGAGATGGCTCTGATGTGAAAAGTACTTGCTGCTTTTGCAGAGGACCTGGGTGTGGTTCACAGCACCCACACGAAGACTCCCAACCAACTCTAACTGCTGTTCTGGGGGATCTGATGCCCTCTTCTGGCTTCCACAGGCACCAGCAATACACATGGAACACAGTCATATACACAGGAACAGGCACATGCATAAAATAAATGCAGGTAAAACTTAAAAGAAAAGAAAAAGATGAAAGCTCCACTATGATTGAATCAATGCTCCCTTGAACAAGGTATCCTGGACTGAGGAAGTCTCCAACCCAGGTGTCTGCTAAAAGCAAACACAGTCTTCACTCCAGAGGCTTAAACATTCTCTATAATTTGTCATACATATCAAAAACCGGATTACCAGGAAATGAAGCCTATGGCCCAAACTCAATAGATATAATAACTTACTTCTCAGAGATAAGCCAAATAATGACAGTGGAAATAAATTTTAGGAAAGTTAAAATTATTTTGTTCAAATAATTAAAGTAGATTTTAAAAAGAAAACTGGAAATAATTAAAAATGGAAACTCTAGAACTAAAACATGCAACAAACAACACATTCAGTGAGTTAGTTGAAGAGAGACTAGGAGATTAGAGAAACTAATTTGACTGAAGCAGAGAAATGAGAAAGGATAGAAACTGGTCTTAAATGGCATCCGAAAATATGAGCAGCAGTAAACAGGCACGGTGGGAATGTACATGAAGCTGTGGATGGAAGAAGACAAAAGGGACACGCGGAGGCAGTAACTAAAGAGAAAACGCTACAATATTGGCCAATGTCACCACGCCATCGACTTGATGAGTTCTGTGGAAGCTGTACCTGCTGAAGACAAGCCAGAGCTGCAACGGTGACACGACAAACTACCTGGAAACACTGTGGAAAACTTCTAGAAACAAGAAGATCCCGGTACCATCTTCCCTCCGGCCCTGAGGGGCAGCCTTGGAAACCATCACCCTTGTGACGACAGCAATAATCCTGCTGCTTCTGGCACAGGAAGGACTGAGTCAAAGCTCCCTGGGCTCACAGGAGTGCCTAGTCTTGCCTTTCGGAAAGCCCATGGAGGAGCTGCATTCTTAGCATTTGCGTGTGTGTCTGCGAAAACAATCTAATCTCTAAGTCATCCACCCGGAAAAACTCAACAACTGTTGAACAGAGTGTTGACGTAGAGATCTTTATGCCTTAGAGTTCCCAAAGAGTTAATTAAAATTCTAAAGAAAAACCAGCAGGCCATGGTTGTACACACCATTAATCACAGTACTCCTTGGCAGAAACAGGCTAATCTCTGAGAGTTCCAGGCCAACCTAGTCTACATAGCAAGGCTTTCTCAAGAATAAATAAGAAAAAGACAGAAAAATTGAGAAATGGTGTTCCACTGAGAATTTTGCTAAACCCCAAAGTACATCTGGGATCATAAATGGAACACACTCATAGGGCTTGTAATTCTAACCCATGTAGAAAATGCTCATGCAAAATCAAAAACCACCTTATGATTTAAAAACAAAATCAACCAAGTAGAAACAGAAGGGAAATTATGTAGACTGTTATAAGGTTATATGTAAAAAGCCCACAACTAACAGGGTGACATGCTTAATGTCAAAGACCACCCACTTCTCAGCTTCCATACTGAGTAATTAGTCAAGAAAACCAAATAACATCTTCAGATGGCCTGATTTTACATAGGGAGTTTTAAGAACACCATGAATATTAGCACCAATAAGCAAGTTTGGTGAAGCTGCAAAAAAAAAAAAAAAAAAGATCAATATACAAGAAGTGTATTAGCAACGTCTTTTGAAATTAAATGAGGAGAGTCATTGTGTTGATAATAACAGGAAAGAGTGAAGTGCTCATAAGTTCAGTGATAGGAGGGCAGCAGTTGGACATTCAGCTGCCCCTGAAAAGCTGCAAAACACAGAAAAGGAAGCAGTGCTCAGAAATGGGAGGGTGGGGCTCTTGCAAGTACATCTGTAGGACCCATACAGTTCCTGTCAAATTGCAACCGCCATTTTTGCAAAACTTTCAAACTGCTCCTAAAATGTATGTGGAAACAGAAGGATCCAGAACTGCCAAAAGCAGTCTTGAAAGTAAAAATGTTGCCAGAGAATTCTCACTGCAAGTCTATAATAATTAAGAAAGCACAGTGTCTGCATAAGACCAGTGCAGAGGTCAGTAGAATAGGATTAAGAATTATGAAAGCAGCTCACACATTTATAGTGAATTAATTTCTGACAAAGCCGTCAAAATAATTCAATGGGGGAAAGAACAGACTTTCAATAAATTAGGCTGGAACAACTGGCTATCCATTTGCAAAAGGACAAGACGCACTTTACTTAAATCATATATGAAAACAAAAAGGAGCAAAAGACATCAGTTCCTCGTGTAAGAGAGAAAAGTAAAAAGTTCAGTAGAAAATGAGCTAATCTTTGTGACCTCAGACTGTGCCGTAACTATGGTAAAGATGGCATCAAAACCATGAGAGCCGAAACAATAGTCAGGCTTTACCAAAATTACATTGTTTTTAACCTCAAAAGATGCTCTCAAAGATGTAAAAGTGGTGCACCAACCTGGAGAAAGTTTACAATTCACAAATATTGAACAACTCCATCCAGGGCGTGGAGAAAACTTTCACAATTCAAAAACACCAACACACAAACAACCTAGTTTAAAAAAAATGGGCAAAGATGTCTCTCCAAAGAAGGTTTGAAAAAGCCAATGAGCACAGGGGAAATTGTCAATGTCAAGTCTAACTCGGGAAATGTAAATCAAGATCACGGGAGGAACCCAAGTCCCACTGTCCGGAAGAGGTATGGTTAGAACCAGAGGTCGCTGAGTACTGGAAAGGACATTGAGAACCTGAAAGGTTCCTGTACTGTTGTGAGGATGTGAAATGACTGTGAGTTGTTCAAAAAGCCAAATAAAGGTGAGGTTGTTGTATGACTCTGCAATTAGACTCCCAGAACTCTATCTGACAAAAATTAAAAATATCTATATTGTCACACAAACTAGTGCACAACAGTTCATAGGCACAGCACTCACAATGGCCAAAAGTAGACACAACTCAAATGCCTGCTAAGTAAAGAATGGGCTAAATAAAATATGCTACAGTCATATTGTACAATATTATTTGGCCATAAAAAGGAAGAGAAAACTGGGGCTGGAGAGATGGCTCAGTGGTTAAGGGCACTGGCTACTCTTCCAGAGGACACAGATTTGGTTCCCAACACCAACATAGCAATTCACAATGTCTGTAACTCTAATTCCAGGGAATCTATCCCCTTTTTCCAGCCTCTTCATGTATTGCATACATGTGGTGTACATACATATGTGCAGGCAAACACTCATACATATGAAATAAAAATAATAAAATCTTTTTTTAAAGGAATAAAAAACTAACATGTGCTAGAAAATTGCTGAAAGACATTATACTAGTTGGAAAAGGTTGTCATTAAAGATGATACAATACTATTTTATTTATATGCAGTATCCAAAATATGTAAATGAGTAGAGACATATTATAACACAAAGGTCTTATTAATAGAAAAACCTGGAGCCAGATATTGGGGGTAAAGCTGAAAGATCAGAGAGACAGAACAAGCCACAGCCAACCTCACCACGCCAACTCCACAGATGATCCTGTTTCCACGAATCCTCAGACTGGAAGACTCTGAGTCCTCACCCTTGAGGGTCTCAGTTGAACTGCTGCTAAAAAGCCTCTAGTTACAGGTCCTCATGCCTTATATATGTTTCTGCTTCCTGCCATCATTTCCTGGGATTAAAGGCGTGTGTCCTTCCCAAGCAAAGACATGAGATCTCAAGTGCTGGGAATAAATGCATGTGCCTGGCTCTGTTTCCAGTGTGGTCTTGAACTCTCTACTTCCCAAGCGATAAGATTAAAGGTATGTGCCACCACTGTATGGCCTCTATGTCTAATCTAGTGGCTGTTCTGTTCTCTGATCCCCAGATAAGTTTTATGGGGGTGCACAATATATCAACCACAACATATAGCATGCTAATTCTTATAAGGAATTGGAGGGAGGAATGTGGATTGACCACTTATGGGTATGAAATTTCTTTGCACTATGATGGAAACATTATGAGTTAGAACAGTACTGATGCACTAAAACACACTAAAAAGTACTGAATTCTATGTCTTCAAGGGTTGAACTTTATGGCATATGTATTGTATCTCAATAAAACTTACATTTAAAAGCACTTGCATAAAACTGTACCACACAATTGATTAAAATCATAGATGTTCATAGTTTCATGGGGATTAAAAACTACATACTGAGTAAAAGTCATTCTTCAGTGTTTTGTTTTGTTTTTTATTTATTTATTTTTCAAGACAGGGTTTCTTTGCATAGTTTTTTTAGGTTCCTGTCCTGGATCTCGCTCTGTAGATCAGGCTGGCCTTGAACTCACAGAAATCCATCTGGCTCTGCCCCCCAAGTGCTGGGATTAAGGCGTGCACCACTACCGCCCAGCCTCCTCAATATTCTTGTGCCAGATGTAATCCCCGTCAATTATGAACTTATTCTGGTTTTGTCAGTCGTGAAGAAGTCCCATCCTAGACAAAGCAGGACAAAGAAGACAACCATATTTCCCTAGATGTGAAAAATCACAAAGCTTTATTAAGGAAGGCTTTGTGGGATTGGCACCAAGTTAGAAGGAAGTAAGTGCAAATGACTGCAACTAGGAGAAGCCAAGCCATAAAGAAAGGACCCAACCCCCAGTACTGACAAAAACAAACAAGAAAGAAACTGAACCCCACTTACCTAGGGATTCCTTAGAGGCATCTAGCAAGAACAGTAAGACGGCTGAGAGCTGAAGCTGGCCCTGCAGAGGGCTGGCAGAAGAAAATACTCTGCCCTGACTCAGGCTCAGCCTTGTAGTTCTTGCCCACTGGCTGACCTGGTTCTTATGTATTGAAGACTCCCATGTCTTGTTACTGTCTTCACTCAACGTCTCGCCTGCCTGGATAGCAGCTATTTGTTTCATCTTTCAAGTCCTGTAATCTGTCTTAAACCTGACCCAAAGTCCGTGACATCACTCCGTTCAGTTCCTTGATTGGAGAGTGGACATAAAAACACAACATAGAAACCATAATACAAGAGCAAGCACATGAACGTGTTTTGTGAAGTGCTTTTAATGATGAAGTCATGCTAATATAAGTTGGGTATTTGTTATAACAAGCAAATTGCTAAAGCGAGCAAAGTTCTCTTGAAGAAGTCGTGCGGATTGATTTTGAAATGATAGAATAGATACCATTTAGCTCTGTAATATGCTGGGGAAGAGGGAGAGAATCTGCTAATCCGCAGGGTTACTCAGTAGCACAAAGTGCATTTGGAGGTGGCATCCAGAGGCTCCGTTAGGATAGCTTCACTGATAAATATAAAGTAAGAACTGTCCTGATTTTCCTTGTGTGGGAATAGAAACAGCAAGCACTATTCTTGCTGAGTTCCACCGACCAGAACATAGGCACATGACCACATTTAACTACAGGAGAGTCTGTGTCCCATTGACCTAGCTCTTACTCTGTGTTTCTTTGCTTCTAAGGTTTCCTGTATCTCAGGCTAGCCTTGATATGTGGACCATAATGACACTGAATTTCTGATCTTCCTGCCTCCACATACTAGGTGGAATATTAGGATTACAAGCTTGTACCACTACACTCAGTTTATTTCATGCTGGAGATCAAACCCAGGGCCTCATGCCTGCTGAATGCTAAGCACACACTCTACCAACTGTGCTACCTCTGTGATGTATAAAGTTATGTTTTAAGTTTTAATGACTATGCTTAAGAGATCTAAAAAACAAAAATGTCTCTAGCATGTAAGCCCTAGGACAGATAACTTCCTGGAATGCTGGAGGCTGTTGATCACACAAGATAAACAAGGTTGGTTGCCCCAACTGCACATGATGTGCTTGATCATACTTAGGTGAGAGGTAAGTAGGCAGGAAGTATGTCGGGATGTGTGCTTGTCCCTGATTGGACAAAGGCAGGAGGTACATAACCTTGTGAGTTTTGCCTTTATAAGCCTCTGGCTAATGTAATTCAGCACCATACTCTGGGAATCCCAGGTATGAACCTGGCCAGTGCCCATCATCCTGGCCAGTATTTAATAAAACTTTGCTTCAAATTTAGTTCAAAAATCATGGTAGTGATCTTATTCTTGCTCAATGGAATTAAAACATCCCCAGCCTCTTACTTCATGCATATGCAAACACACACACACACACACACACACACACACACACAAAAAAAATTGTGCTTCAGGGAAATGGACCAAATTAACACAAATAAATTGTTTGAAAACCAAGAGGTAACTGCCTGCCTACCCGCTATCTTTTGAAATGTGGCTCAGACAGATGAAAATAGCATCCTATGAGATGAGTTGGAAGACATTACCTGTTGGTTTGTGATTAATCAGGTTAGGCATTGGATGGGGGTGGGAAGAGAAGAGCCTTAGGAAGCCTGTGGCTTGGTCTGAAGGATGCTGGAAAGCAATTGCAACCAGTTTTTGGAAAATAGACATAAATGAACAGCTTGAGGGAAGCCATGAAAAAAGAAAAGGGAGAGCAGCGAGTTTCAAAAGACAAAAACCTGAGTCAGTTAACATCATAAACCATTCTAAAAACAAAGAGAAAACTCAGCATGTTTCTTGTTGTAGTAGTAGCAAGAGTTGTTGTTTTTATCAAGATTTTCCACCATTATGCTGGGATACGACAATGCTGTCCACTTCAAAAGATAGCCATGGAGTTTTCAAAATTGTCTAAAGTCTGTTTTCTGTCCAATATTAACATGTAACAAGCTTGTCACACCTTTAGAAAGTCAAGAGAGAGAGAGAGAGAGAGAGAGAGAGAGAGAGAGAGAGAGAGAGAGAGAGAGAAGCCCTGGCTAAAAGCTTAAATCCAGACACGTGTCCCCGCTTGAGCGGAGTCAGGCCTGGGCTAGACTTCCTTAAACTCCAACCACGTGCGTTGGCCTTACAGACAGGGACCCTGTTCGGCAGAGCACTGGCTTTTAAGCTAACCGCTTGGGGCCTGAGGCCAAACCGACTCGGCCCCGGCTAGAGAGCCGGCCGTCCGGAGCCGACCGCCAAGGCGGGAGACCGGACCAGCGGCGGACCCGCAGCCAAGCCGAGTCAAGCGGTTTCTTATGGATTCTTGTCACGTTGGGCGCCAAATGTAGATGTAACCAACTGCCTTATTAAATAAGAGACACAGAGCCAATGTAAAGATGAAAGCCAAAGAGGTCAGAGCTAAGAGTCTTACCCGCTTTCCGCCAGCTAGCCTCTCCCGCCAAGAGACCTCTCCGAAAAGGGACTACTTCCTGTGCGTTCGCCTTTAAATAAAAGTTCTCGTTCTTCCTTCTCATTGGTTGTAAACCCAACTACGTGACTGCCTCGTAACTACCTCTCTGTACAGACCTCCAAGTCTTCTATGGTTGGTATTGAGATTAAGGGCGTGTGTCTCCAATGCTGGCTGTATCTTTGAACACACAGAGATCTTCCTAGTTTTGCCTGCCGAGTGCTAGGATTAAAGGCGTGCACCACCACCGCCCTGGCTTTCGCTATGGCTTGCTGATAGCTCTGACCCCTAGGCAACTTTATTTATTAACATACAAATAAAATCACATTTCAGTACAAATAAAATACCACTATACTTCTTACTCCTTGTTCAGAAAGTAGAAGTTGGAACTTCATAACTCTGCTGATAAAACTTCCTTAGGATACTATAGATGTGATTGAGGACAAGATATTAACTACACAATGTTGATCCTTAAAGTCAAGTTTATGGTGGGTTTACCAAAAAAATATGAATGACATTAATGGGGGTCCTATGACAGCTGAACCTAGCTATAGTCTCAAGGACTTACTTGGAATGGAGTTCCTCCTCTTACTGTCTTCTCTCATTTTTAAAATGATGGGCAAGGAAATAATTTCTATGTGTTGCTGAAGGATCAAAGAGCCTCTAACTGACTTTAAATACTTTAAATGACTTCCCACTCTTATTGACCTGCGTCTGACTTCTATTGCAGCTTTGGTAGACAGTTTCAGATGCTCTGCCCCCACAGCTTTGAGATCCATGTGGGGTTATGTACAAAGGCAGCCTGACAGTGTAGGGGATGATAATAACTCTGGGGACAGCCCTCAGTCCCCCAATTCTTGGGTGTAGCTGTCTCTGCTCCCACCCAGCAGGTCTAGGGCACATTCTAAACACTCCCTGTTAGCTCTTCTTCCTTCTCTGACACCTGAACTCTGGAACCATATCACAAGTAAGATGCCTTTACCCATCTTCCTGCTAGATTTAAGGAGTTTTCTTTTGTACCTATGGAATCCAAGGTGCAGTCCATCACACAGCTGTAAAAGACCCAGCCACCGCAGTGAGTTCAGATCTCGTCTATACTGTGTTATCCCAAATACTCTCAGGGTTTCTTTTCAGTTCTCTGCATTTATCTTCGATATTATTGATCATTCACTGAGTGACTACTGACAGCACACATTTATATAGTAAAATATCTGTTATTAATATACCCATTATTTAAGCGGGTTTCTGCACCTAAATATTCAGTAGCAATCTTAATGGCATGTTTTAAGCAATGATTTTTTTTTTTAATCTCTAGTCTGTTAGGACAGTGTCATTGTTCCTTGATTTCAGTATAAACAAAAGGTCAACAGATCACTAGAAGCTGAAGTGGATTATCGTAGCATTGCATGTCCACAGTCAAAACTGATGCTGTGTACGGAATCCTCTCAGACTTGTACCAGATATGAACCCCAGCTGCTCCAAACACTGTGTGCTATGCTTTTCTGTGGCTACTCCAGGCTGAAATGCACAAGGCTTTGTGAGTAGGACACTGATGGTAACAGCGTAGGTGGCCTATGCTTCTCTTGACAGTGTGTTCAATGTTTGCACTTTTGCTTTGCTCTTAATGCTCAAGAGTCTGGAACACACTGTGCAGAGACCATTGCTAACAATAAGAGGAGCCTAGCTCCAGAGATGAATCCTTCCTGGCAATAGATAAAGCAGGCTTCATATTGCTCGTGCAAATGGATGTTCTATGGCCTATAATGTTTTGGTTCTTTCTTGTTAATTTGTGACAAACTATACAACATAAATTTATATTGAAGACTAGACTCTAAAAGCAGTATCCCAGACTAAAACACCGTGATCATTTTTTAAACTTTGCTCAATACTAACAAATTGCCCCAAATAATGTTAGATCAGTTTATATATTTAACATCATTTATGGCAATAACCATTTATACTTTATCCATATTAGATAGCAAGAAACAGTTTGTAGTTTATATTTTATCTTAAAAAATATAAAATGTTGGTTTCCATGATTAAAAAAACAGTACTGTAACTCTCCTGGTGGGAATGGAGATATTTTAAAGACACTGAATATCAGACTATTAAAGATCCTAAGAAACTGACATTTCTCCAGGAATTTTATGCCAAGAGGAAAAGTCTGAAATCTGGTGGCAGCCAGAAATGAATTTTGTCTCAAGGAAAAAGATTTTACATATTTCTGACAACTTGACAGAACACCTTGCAGGAGGGACTGGAGCTCAGACAATAATGGATCAGTGATGAACAGCCTAGGCCAACCTGTGCCCTAAGAAAGGGCCTGCCTCCAAGAGATGGGGAGAGTAGGAAAACAGGACAAGGATGTTCTTAACCCTACACAAAGAACTATAGGCAACCAAGGAAGGCTGAGGTGGGGAATAGGATGAGAACACCTGTTGGCCATCTAATACCAAAGGGGGGTCAGCCCTAAAAATACAAATACAAATAACATTATACTGACTAATCAAGTTTATGTGTTTATGAACACACACACACACACACACACACACACACACACCTCTATATAATAACAATTAACAAAAAAAAGAGGCCATGGATTTGAAAGAGAACAAATTGGAGTATATGAGAGGGTTTAAAGGGAAGAAGGGAGAGAGGAAATGATGTCATTATATTATAATCTCAAAAAATAAAAGAAATATATTTTTAAAATTAGGTACTACTTAGAGCAGGTATACGGGTCAGTAAAATGGCTCAGAGAGTAAAAGCATTTGCCATGCAACCCTACAGACCTGAGTTCAATCCCTGGTGAAGTAGAAAATGACTAATCGAAGTTGTTCCCTGACCTCTAGATATGTGCCGTGGCATGTGTGTGTCCACACTCACGTTCACACACCTTCCATACCCAGCAGTAAAGTTAAACAAATGAGGGAGATAGAAAAGTGGAAGAAAGAGACAATGATGCAGCGATGCAGTCTGTCTGTACCAGCACTCACATCCGTACACAGTCCATCTTTGTCTCACCTTGCCTTCCTTTCTCTGGCTATTTGGGTTGTGTCTTCTGAAGAGAGAAGATCCTGTGTGCTATTTTGCTTTCTGTGTTGAAAGGACTCTGGATTCTTTCTCCATGTGTTTTACTTTCTAAAGATGCCTTTGGAAGCTCCCAATTTCCCATCCATGCCACCTCATGTCTGCTCAGCAACTGTCTTTGTTTTATTTCCCCTAGTCTGTTCATGGGTCTCGTCTGCTATCTTCCCGTCTTAGTAAAAATTAGTAAGAAAACACATTTCTAGTATGGGAACTTAAAAAATATTTTATTGATCTAGTTTCATTCATGGAAAAAATACTGAATCCTTTTCAATTTTCCATGTTCTGGAAATTGGTTATTTTATATTTTGACAATTTTCTATTAGAATGTTTGAGTTCTGAAACATATATAGGAACTCTTAGAATGTCATAATAATTAATACTTTTATTTTTAGAAGTCTTATAAATAGTTGAGTAATAACTTGCTTGAAAATGGCCAGAGTTTAGGACTACCATAGAACAAGTAATGAAAAGATTTGGGATATGTTTTGGATTCACAGTGTGTGAATGCCACCGAACACTTAGAACACAGGTCTGCATTTTAGATGTGTGTGAATGCCACTGAATACTCAGGGCACAGGTCTGTGTGAGGGAAAAGGTGAGATGAAAAGGCAATGGAAGCATTCCTAAACATAGCAGAGCAGCGGCTCAGGCTGTGGGGATCCATCAGACAGAAGCCAAATTAGACAAATGCCACCGTTGGAAACACACCCAGAGAAGGCAGAGCTGCTTGTCTCTAGGTGCCTTTAGATGTTCTATTCATCCAATGTTTGAGTTCATTCGGTTGTTTACTTATATTAACTATGTGAAGAGGAAGCAGAATGGGATGCTGTGGAATATATGTCACTGTGATTGGTTTCTTAAATAAGCTGACTGGCCAATAGCTGAACAAGATACAGTTAGGTGGTAAAGCCAAACTGGGAATGACAGGATAAAGAAGGGCAGAGTCAGAGGAGTTGCCAGGAGCCACAGAGGAAGCAGGACATACTGGAGGACAGAAAAAGCCACGAGCCAGGTGGCAAAATGTAGATTAATAGACATGGGTTAATTTAAGTTGTAAGAGCTAGTTAGTAATAAGCCTGAGTTATTGGCCTAGCATTTATAAGTAATATTAAGCTTCTGAGTCAACTATCTGGGAAGCAGCTGCTAGGTATTTGGGAACAGGCAGGTGGGACCAGAAAACTCCACCTATAATGGGACTCTAAACATATCACTGACAGAGGCAAAATATTATATTTCTATAAAAGACACAAACAACAGAACTCACTAATTGGAAACTTGCTTTCACAAAACATATTAAAAGGTAGCCCACTCTATAGCCAATGGCTGTGACCATGTGCATCTGATAATTCTTTCCCAAACTGTATTAGCTTTCCATTGACTCAGTGAATAAAGGTGATTGCTGTCAAACCTGGCACACTGAATACGATTGCCAAGAACTACATGCATGATGGAAGGAAAGAAAATCAAGTTGTTCTTTGATCTACACACACACACACACACACACACACACACACACACACACACACACACAGTTTTCACAATAAAAAGCTAAACTTCACTCATCAACTCATCACATTGACTTTTTTTTGTTTTTGTTCTTTTGGTTTTTTTGTTTTGTGAGATGGGATTTCTCTGTGTAGCTTTGCGCCTTTCCTAGAACTCACTCTGTAGCTCAGGCTGGCCTCAAACTCACAGAGATCCACCTGCCTCTGCCTCCCAAGTGCTGGGATTAAAGGCGTGCGCCACCACCACCCGGCTCACAACGTTAAATTTAGATAAGACAGTCAAGATTATGGGGATATAAGGTGGACAAGCTATAACACACCAGTTATTGTTGCAAGTAGTAAACTGATGTAGAATGACCTGATTCACGGTGTAGTTTTGTAAGATTCATTGAGGAAACATCATGTTCATATCTTATCTACGTGTTTAGCTTATAAAATCAAGCTAATTTTTCTCAGAAAAGGAAAATACTATCCCCAGAAAGAAAGAGAAGTGTTATGGGATATTAGTTACATTCGTTTATGCTGTGGGATATTTGTTTAATGATGCAAAGATGTCTTGCATTCTTTTATGTTGCATTGGTTTAACTCTGTGAAGCTGTGTTACTCTGCCTGTCTAAAATGCCGGATTGATCTAATAAAGAGCTGAGTGGCCAATAGCTAGGCAGGAGAGGGAGAGACGGGGCCGCCAGGCAGAGAGAGTAAATAGAAGGAGGAAAAGAGAAGGGAAGGGAGGAGTGAGAAAAGGAGAAGGAGAGGAGGGTGCCAGGGGCCAGCCACACAGCAACACAGCCAGCCACAGAGTGAGAAGGAAATAAAGAGATATGGAATAAAGAAAAGTAAAAGTCCGGAGGCAAAAGGTAGACAGGATAATATAAGAAAAGCTGGCTCGAAATAAGCCAAGCTAAGGCTGGGCATTCATAAAAAAACAATAAGTTTCCATGTATTTGTTTGGGAGCTGAGCAGTGAGTCCCTGAAGAAAAGAGTAAAAAATAAAGAACCAACTACAGAGAAGCACTATACTGAAGCCTGCTCGCCACTTGTGCATCTTCTGGCACAGTGCCAGCTGTATTAATTTATATCAGAATACATTTTCAAAATTGAACTATATAATGGCAAAGGTGATGCATTTGAAATTTAAACGATGAAAAACTCCTGACAATATGAAAAGATTGGTTGGATTACTTTACTTAATCCAATACAAATCTGAGATATCTTACTAAAAGAATCACTGTGGGGGAACAACAGAAACACAAGATGGAAACATGTTCTTAACTGAGTATTACAGTTCAGCTTCACAGCGAGCTAAAGTTTAGTTTTGTATTAACAGAGTTGTCGATAAAGGCGTCTATGCCCCTTCATACCGTGGAGAAAGCTTCTAAGTGAAATAAAGGAGTCCTAGGCTACAGATACCTACTCCTGTCACATTTTTTTCACCCCTGCCTCTGTCACAGCTCCCCCAGTTCATGACTGTCACTCCCCCCTTGTCACCTTTTCCCTTGTCTCATGGCACTCTCGACCTGGATGCTTTTCTTAAAACATGCACCCCCACTCTCTGGATTAACTTGCCTCACCTTTCAGATAACTACTTAAACAACGTCTGCTTGGGAAGCCTTTCTTGACCTCCAGGTCAGAACTCTGTGTCCATGCCCCAGACACAAAACTCAGCCCACTGTGAGTGGGTGTTGACTTCCTTGTCTCTCTCAGTGGTCTCTCTCTACCTGTGGGTAGAGACTGTGGGAACCACACAGTGAATCCTCAGTTAATGTCAACTGAAAGATCAAACAACCATCCAAAAGATAAACTTAGACTGATCACAAAAATACAAACAATCCTGATATTCTGAGATAGAAGATAGAAAGAGAAAAAAAAAAAAAAAAGCAATGACACCTTTTAAACTATCTAACGTGGTAACTTTAAAACTCCAGAAAGTATTTTCAGGCACCCTTACTTTAAAGAAGGGATCCAGTGAATGAATTATTTTCCCATTCCAGCTCAGAGCGAGTATTTAAGGATCTTTCCATCGTATGATTTATGTAACATGATAATTCTCCCAACTTGATACTGTTAGTGATAGAACAGAAGGCGAGACAGATTTCTTGGCTCTGTGAGAGGGAAAGAAATCTGGAGTGGATGGGAAGGCTAATTCAAATGTTTCAGACTTCCTCTTCACATTTAATTAAGCTGCAATTGAGAGGTGTCTGGTGGAGAGACACTAAGGAGAAAGATGGTAGAAATCAGCTTGGAGAATTCAGGGTGGATGATAACAGATCACTGTTCATAATGCTGAGTGAGCCTGCAATTCTCCTGCTCTGGAGAGTGGACCAAACAGCCTTTCCTACAGTGCCATCATCCAAGGATATACAAACGGCACGTACCATTTGACTGGCCCAGGATCTCAAATAGAGACAGCATGTGTAGTAAACTCATTCAATGTATAATGCTTGTGAAAAATAAAACTGGTTTTGCATTAGTGTCTTGCTGGCTGGTCTTATGTCAGCTTGACACAAAAACTAAAGTTATTTAAAAGGAGGAAACCTTAATTGAGAAAATGCCTCCATCAGATCCAGCTGTAAGGCAATTTTTTAATTAGCTATTGATGGGGGAGGGCCCATCCATTGTGGGTGGTGCCATCCCTGGGCTGGTGGTCCTGGCTTCTATAAGAAAGCAGGCTGAGCAAGCCGTAGGGAGCAAGCCAGTAAGCAGCACCCCTCCATTGCCTCTGCATCAGGTCCTGCTTCCAGGTTCCAGGCCTGTTTGAGTTCCTGTCTGGACTTCCATCAATGATGGACTATGATGTGGAAGTATAAGCCAAATAAACCCTTCCCTCCCCAACTTGGTTTTGGTCATGGTGATTCATTACAGCAATTAGAAACCCTAACTAAAATAGTATAATTTTTTGTTTTGCCTAGTTTTATGTGAAGAAGTTATTTATAACAATTTGCATTTGTCTTCTTTCTGTTCTAAAAACAAACAGAAAAACAAACAAACAAAAACAGGCTCTCACTTTGCAGTCATGGCTACCTTGGGACTTGCGATGTAGACCAGGCTGGCCTCGAACTCAGAGATATGTCTGAGACTAAGGGTGTGTGCCACCATCCTGGCCTTGCTCCTGGTTTTCTCTCTATTAGTACACTCAGCTCTATTTTTGTTCCTGGGTTTACATCATAAACAATGGAACAAGAAATACATCAGCCTATGTAATCAATCAGCGGACCACAGGTAGAGGATCCTTACTCAGGGGGTCTTAACGTTGGAAATGGTCAGAGCCTGAAATCCACGATACACACCTTGAGTGTGTAATTGAAGAAGTCCAATAAATCTTTTTTTTTCAAGTATTATTTTTTTTGTTTTTTTTTAAATTTATTTTATTTTATTTTACAATATAATTCAACTTCACATATCAGCCATAGATTCCCCCGTTCTCCCCCCTCCC
>CABHPR010100212.1:0-19944 GCA_902168415.1 Peromyscus melanophrys
AAAAAAAAAAAATACTAAAAAAGGATGGACATCTCTAAAATCACAGCAACTTATTATCCATGTCTGCCAAAGCCATCAACTCTTCCCTATCCCTTGTTTCTTTGTTTTGTTTTGAAAGTCTTTTAAAGGATCAGAATAACCTCTCTTTCCTCTCCATTCTAATTATCATGCTCGTATAAAGGCCAAGCAGTAAAATAATCAAACTTTAGATGAGGTAGGCTAAACGTGGAGAAAAAAATTAAGAACTAAAACTAGAAGTTAGCAAGCCCAGCAATCCTGCCTGTCACAAGATCCTCCAGATCCCTGGTTAGCTTACCTTCATGACTACAACTAACCTCCCACATAACCACTATAGAATCTGGTAACTATTACAACTAATAGCTCACCCAGATATTAAAACCTAACTTGAGGAAAATTTTACAAAAAAACATAGGTGTGGTGCCACATGCCTAAAATCTCAGGATTTAGGTAGTTAAGACAGGGGAATAGAGAATGCAATATATACCATAGCATAAATACACTGAGAAATTTTGTTTACTATAATGCTAGCACTCAGAGGAGACTGAGGCAAGGAGGATCAGCGGCTCAAGTTTGAGGTCAGCCTAGGCTACACAGTGAAACCCTGTCTTGAAAATAATTATATGATGTTATCACCAATCCTATCCAATCTTTAGCAGGAAGAGAAAACTATTTTTAATTTCAAATAAAAATACAAGAGGATAATTTTTTAAGGCAATTTAAAGGATTTTATTAGCTGTGTTCTAAACTATTTGAGACTCACCTAAAAGCACAATATAAAATTCAACTTTATAATATCCCTTAAAAGCCATGAGCATAGGGCTGAGCTAGCTAGGCCTCACTAGCTGCACTGAAATTGTATGCAACTTGTACTTTATCTGTGGTGCTGGGAATCGAAACCTAGAACCATCCACATGCTAAGAAAGCACTCCGCCTACAGCCTTCTTTTTAACTTATTTTGCTATCTTCTTTTGCCCTTACTGAAACTCTCAACACCACACAGTTTGAGATGGATTATTTAATTTTGGTTACACGAATTATACTTTAAAGAATTACCTTATTACCAAACTGGAAATGTCAAGTTGTGACAATACCCCAGGGACCTTGAAAAAGATGAATTATAATCTGAATCACTGGTTCTCAACCTTCCTAATGCTGTGACCCTTTAATAGTTACTCATGTTGTGGTGACCCCTCAACCATAAAATTATTTTTGTCTCTACTTAATAACTGTAATTTTTCTACTGTTATGAATGGTAATATAAATATCTGATATTCAGGATATCTGATATGCGACCCTCTAAGGGGTCGTGACCCACACACAGGTCAGGAACCACTGATCTAAACATTATTTAATGAAAGGAGGGTGGTTTCATAGCATAATTGCCAAGGTAATCAAACTAATAAGATTCTGTATAGTTCCCTGTATCTATCTTACCTGTCACTGTACTGTTCAAAATGTTTAAGAAAAAAAAAAAAATACCAAAATTCTAATTCAGATATCATTTGCTCAGCTTTGAAAGTGTTTGACTAGAGATGGTGCATGACTTGTTTTCCCCTTTTCACCAAACAAAATAAAATTGTCAAATGTATGAATTCTGTTCACTACACACTTTTTGGTTTTAGATACAATTCATTTTTACACCTCTAAGCAAAGTTGAGTTTTTGCAAGAATAACTCTTTGAAGCCTTGGGAATGCTATAAAGAAAAGTCTTAAGGGTACTATCTCACTGAGAAGTGCTTTCCTCTGGGATAAAGGAACTCTCCAGGATCAAAGGGGACTTTAGCCTCATCCATATATTAAAAGGCTGTATCACTGCATATTATTGGGTATCTAAAATGAAATCAAGAATATTAGATCCAGATCCTACAGTCTTATGTCCTAAAAGCACTGTTACCTATGGAAAAAGGAAATTCTACTCACTTAACATAACATTTTACTTTTCTTCAGTAAGGTTATCATGGAATTTTTTTTAAAGAAAGCAATTACACAGACCCTTTACTTCATGTTGAAATATATGCTTCATGATGAAAATATACACCCAATGAATCTAACCAAAGAGAAAAATTGTAAGCTCTCTTCTGACAAGGACTCAGATTATTCAAGATACACCAATTTAAACGCAGTTTTGTTTGTCTTTACTAATTTCATATCTTGATAGATAAATCCGGTTCCTTCAATAAATTAAATCAGCATTTGTCAGCATTACTTTTAAAAAACGCATGTCATAAAGAAAAACATAAAAACCAAGGCACTTTAAGTACTCTTCCCCAGCCTAATACAGACCGTTCAGAACATGCTATCCCAAACTCCTCAGTATTCTACAACATAGAATTAGAAAACTATCATTTATTGATAGACTTAAGGTGTGATACAGGTTTCCAAAAATGTGGCAGTGAGAATACCAGCATAAAAAAGAGAAACTTGTGCTAAAAACAACCTGAATTCATCATTGGCAATATTACATAACAATCAAGGTCCTCACATACTGATTTCCACTTTATCTCTATTGCCAACCTCCCATGCATCAAAAACAAAGCTAAGATTATCAAATTTGGGAAGCAATGAGGTACTCCATGAATTTTAAGATATTAGGAAAGTCTGGGAAATCTGCAAAATATAGCCTAATTACCCATGTGTACAACAATCTCATTTCTAGTCATTTTTGCAGTGATCGTTAGTGAATAAAAACAGATTTACATGACTATATATCAGGGCATCATCTGGTCCAACACATACTGTTACAAACTTTAGGTAAATACATGTTTCATAAGACACTGCTACCACTTAAAGAATTTAAATAAAATTCCAAAATTTGGTAAGCAAATAAAGACAAGACAACTAAGAAGCATTTTCCACCATTTACTCTTGTTATCAAAAATAGTTCAACTCTTCTTGCAAAACAAAAACAAAATCGTACATACTGGACACATACATCACATTTTTCTTCCTATGGCTTTAGCCCACCCCCGCCCCACCAAAAGAGACCAAAAATTTTTTTTTGTTTTTTTTTTTTGTTTGTTTGTTTTTTTTAAAAAGCCCAATGACAACAACAAAACAACTACCTGACCACATTCACAGAAAATGACACCAGGATACACTACAAAACAGGAGGTGTCATCTGCTCTGTGTCCAAAGGATTCTTCTCCATGTCTTTATGAGGCGAGTAACCATCATTGAACATGCTGTGTGCCAAATCAAAACAACTTCAACACATCAGATCTCACTAGATGGTGAATGCAGTAGAAACTGGAACTTCCCTAGCAGTATTTTTCTTAAAATAAGCACTGCCAAAGCAGCAACTCTTTGAAATCACAAGGTTATCTCTACACCTAGTCAGTCCTTGTTTACCTGGGCTGTGCTCTTTCAAGCAACTGACTATAGACTTCCCTTCAACAGAATGTTTGTCTTCCCCATAAAGTTAATAGGAAGAAGTACATTAAAACTCAAACACAGTTTGTGCTTTACATGCAAAAGAGCATTCTAAAGAAAATCCTCCGAGCTTTACACCTACCTAAATGCACAGGCTTCATCAAAGGCATGTTTTAAGGCCTTGATAAAGAAGCCTTCATTATGAACAGCACCCTTAAAAAAAGAAAAAAGGAGCATATTCAAGGTAAAGCCTGTGGCAAATAAACAGGAAATAAAAATCAAAGAAGTCGTCAATGGCAATAAGTACAATGCATAAATCTGGGCACATTTGGGGCATTATTTCAAAATTAAATAAAACCCAATTTTTAAATTCTTTTTATATTTTTAAAAATTATGTTATGAACTAAATAAACTCAATTACGTTCAGAGTAAAACAGCTCTTCACTTTATTTACCAACTAGAACATTGCTCAAAGTGAAAGGACTTAGGATTTTCTCATAGAAGTGAGTCAGATAACTAGAAAGGGGGCTGAACTCATAAATATTTAAAGCATAAACAGCTTAACATTTGTGGTCTGACAGAATTTATTTGTTCACTTTTTAAAAGACAGATTTCTTAAAACATTCTAATGAGGGGGGAATTTTCTTTCATAATACTGCTGATTTAAAAACTGCTACATACACGCCAGTAGCCAATTTTCATGATCAGAAATGGTATTATGTCAGCACAAAGGTTGAGCTGGACACATCAGCTTTTCAACAGGAGAAATATCACTGCGGCATCTGAAGGCAGCAGCAAAGGCTCCTGATAAACTAATGGCTACTTTTCCACAAAAAAATTAGCACAATCTTTATGGACCGACTAGATACCACTTCCTTACGTTTAATCATCAACTTTGATTATGCACAAAGCATGACCATAAACAATGAGGTTATTGTTATTTTCCTTGCCAAAGTTCATCTTGTAGAAATCAGTTGCATCAGCGTTTGTTCTCAAACTATGAGGTTCTGTAAGAACTAAGAACATACAGTTGTGGGTTACTCCTCCGTTATCTGCAAACTATTTCCCCGACACTAACACATAACTTAGCAATGGAAACACTTGATACAAGTGTTCTATGTGCAGGAGCTCCGGCAAGTTGAACCAACAGAACCATAGCTGCCGCAGAACTGTAGCTACTTCCTACCAGGGCTAGGTAGGCCTCAAGACCACTGACTTAACAGTCAAATCTCATATCTATAGCTTCATCCAAACCTTTATCATCGTGTGTACTGGCAGCTAAAAATGTCGTTACTGGGGACCCTGTGACATTAATTACACTGGTGCTGGTACTTGCATTACGCACAGCAATGCTAGTCACATTAATGCCCAAAGTGAGCCTGGTCTGCTCCAAGGCCTTTTCTGGCACCGCAAATGCCTCCAGCTTCTTCTCCCCATTGGCCATATAGGAGTTTTGGCAGCCACGACATATACAATCTAAGCAGGCTTTCCGGTTAGAGTAGCAAGGGCAGCGTTGGCCGCGGCATGTAAGAACACTTGGATTTTGAGTAGCACGCCCACATTTACATCCTTTCTTTTCCTGGGGCTTTTTGTACACAGTCTTGGTAGGACTTCCTGGCATAAAATGATGACTAGGAATCTTTTCCTTTACTGCTTTGTCTTTTTTAAGAATACCTGGCTTGGATTTAGAGTGGGATTTCTTGGATCCGTGTTCGTGACTCTTTTTCATGCTTTTAGTAGATAAAAGTACAGATTTGCTGATCTTGGGTGTTGTGCCTCCATTGGGAACAGTTGCTATAGGTTGAAGAGAGATTTTGCCTTCCCGCTTCACTGTCACGGGAGCAGATGCCCCCAGGGTTGGGCCTCGGATAATGGTAGAAATTGGAAGTGGCTGAACTTTCTCACTGTCGCTTTCAGATCTGGATCTTTTTCGATTCAACTTTGCTACCTTCGGAGTTGCTGCTGTACATGATAACCCATGAAGTGCAGGGCTGGTAGACATAAAAACATTATGGCTAAGAGACTGGGAAGAAAGCTGCAAAAAAGGTCCATTGGATACAGTGGCTTCCAAGTTTGGCTGCAAATTAGGACAGCAAACCTCTGTACTTGAAACAGTTTCTAAACTTCGGAGTACTTCCTCAACACTCAGCAAGAGAGAGTCACCAGGTTTTATATCTTCACTGAAACTACAGATATCAATACCTGTGGAGCATAAGTCAGTGGCTACCGTGTCACAGACAGGTGGCAGGCTGTCAGACAGATCCTCAGTTTTTATATCAACAGTATTACACACGCCAATCGTATCTGGATGTTCGGGTGAAGGGATGTTTATACCAAATCTGTCTATTGAAAGCCCATTGTAAGCAGGCAAACCATTGATAACAGAACTGCCAATAGCAATGCTGAGGGTGCTTTCAGACATTGGAGATAAACTAGCTTGAGGATCAGCTGTGGGTTCTGAGGTTGAAGGTAAAGGGGAATGTGTCAAACACAGAGTGAAGGATGAATCTGAAGGTTTCTCTGTCTCCTCACAAAACAATGATCCGTCATTAAGCAAAGCTAAAATATCAGAAGAACAGTCAACTGCTTCTATTATATCCCGCGCCAATGTTGTCTGGGTTATATATTCACATAGTTTCTTGTAACAGTTCACTAGGATGCTTAACTGCTTGTTTTCCTCAAACTGCTCATAGTCTTTGCACCAGCTACATGAAGGTTTCATCATCATTTTCTTGCCTTTACAAGTTTTGCAGACATAGTGTTGGCAGGTGGAGTTGGTGGGTGCAATAGGATCTTGTAGCAAATGTCCTGAGGAGGAGGAGGAGGAAAACACAGATTTTAGTAAAACTCATTTACAGTTTCAGATAATGGAGTTCAGCTATTATTCTCTTAAAACTGAAATTGGTTAAACTCACTAGACTTGGGGGGGGGTTATATACAGAGATAACTGGAGAAATACTCAACAGCTCTCTTCATTTCTGTAATTCTCCATTCTGTTATCTCAAACCAGTCTTCCTTGATTCTGGTCGTGTCCACAAAATGTTACCACCAACCTTCTTATGGTCTTCTCTCCAAAGGCTATCAAGAGGTAAAGCTCAGTGGCCAAAAACCCTTAAGGCCTCCAACTAACACAATATAATAGACAGCTTATTGAACAATCAGGACAAATGTAATTTCAACCAGTTATTATATATATGAACCGTAAACTTTTAAGAAGATCAAAACATAACTACAATGGGCAAGAATCTCATTTGTTGAAAGAAAAAGGGAGTTTTATTCAACTCAAAATCTTTCACAAGTCAACAAAGTGAGGGAAAACGTAAGCCAGACACAGTGGCGCACACCTTAAATCCCAGCACTCAGGAGACAGAGGCAGGTGGATCTCTATGAGTCCTAGGCCAGCCTGGTCTACACAGTGAGTTCCTGAACAGCCAGGACTACATAGATAGCCTCTGACTCAAAAGAACAGGGGTGGGGGTGGGGGCACTTGTGTGCCACCATGCCTGGCTCAATACAAACTCTTTTCCAAGTTAAAAACTTACCTCTACACACTGTTGTGGGCTGTTATATTTAAACTGATTACAATAAATAAAACCAGAAGTAATACTGGACTCTAATGACAGAATTCAAAATAACTGTAAGCCACAGGCATCCTACGTGCAGCAACATATTATGAAAGTGAAAGTGGGGCTGGGTAGTTGGCTCAGCTGGTAAGGACACTGGCTAACAACATGTGTGATGTAAGCATGTGGAGCTACACTCAAATCACCAGAAACCACACACACAGGTTGCAGTGGCACATACCAGTCAACCTAACAAGCAAGGGTAGGAGAGTGGGAGGGTTGTTGGAGCTCACCGGCCCCCAGCTCCAGGTTCAATGAGACCTCATTTCAACGCCCTAAGGCACGGTGAGAGAGCAGGACATCTGATGTCCTCTCCTCTAGCCTCTGCCTACACATGACCCGCACATGTGTGCATACACCGCACGCGCGCGCACAGTGAAAATAGTCTCCCGACCTGAGACTGCTATCCAATTACAAATGACCTAAGGAAACAACGGTAGATTCAGTCCTCTTGCCGTTCCTCACACCCCCACAGAAGCAACTGTTTCTTAGCTCCCAATTCAAATGGTTCATAGTTGACCCAAAACAGTCTTCTCATCTTCTAAATCATATTAAAAAAATGTTATCTGCAATCAAAATTGAAAATCAAGAGAAGAAAATGTCCAATAGTTTTGTTTTTTGAGACAAATATTTTTAAATTAAACATATACCTAAAGCAATCTGTAAGTCAAAAACATCATAAACAAAACTAGAAAGCATTTACTTAGCAAAAATAGAAACATACCAACATTTAGGAGAGACAGTAGTCCAGACTGATTAGAGGGAAGCTGTTAACTTTAAAGGGTCTAGCCTGAGCCAGGCATGATGGTACACACTTGTAGTCTGAGCTACTTAGGAGGCTGAGGCAGAAGGATGAATTAGGCCTGGGAGCTGAAAACCAATCTGTCTGCATCAGAAAACGGAGTCCGCCTTGAGCCCTCTCTCCTTTCACTGTACTAGGACAGCACAAGATCAAGCAGGACCAAACAAATGAAGGCCAGAAAGGGGGCGGGGCAGAGAGCCCAGTCTACAGCTCAAGGCCAGCCTCTACCACAAAGCAACACTTGGTTTCAAAAATAAATTTAAATTTACCAAGGAGGAAAAATAATAACAAAACCAGAAATAAAAGCTATCGGAGTATCTTTCAGTGTCCTACAGAAATGTAAAGAGCTGAAACATACCCTCAACCACTTTATGCCAACAAGTCAATCAACTTGGACAAATTCCCAGATAAGCACTGAAACTGACACAAAAATTAAAAACCTGAATAGATACAGGCAAGTACCATTATAAACTAAAAAGTGAAATCCTACGAAACTAAAGCAAACCTGGTGGTGTTGAGTGTTGTTGTGTGTCTGTGAGGGGTGTAACTGACCTTGTACACACACATGTGGAGGAGGCCAGAGGGCCACAGGAGGGAGATGCCCCTGCCAATCTCCACAGGTCGTCAGCCAATCTCCACCCTACCAGTGCTGGGGTTAGTCAGACACCCCGAGCCTGGCTTTTACATGGGTGCTAAGAATCCAAACTCACCCCTCCTGCTTCACAACAAGCCCTTCACCCACTCAGCCGTCTCCCTTGACCCTTTCATTTTTAAGTACCACCAAAAATCAGATGACAAAAAAACATTAAGACCCATGGTACTAATATTAAGGCCATCACAAAGAGGAGACACAATAATCACTAACAAGACAGAAAAAGAATCTAATATACAACCCAAAATCTTTCCATTTATAACATGCATTTCCAGCAAACTAAAAACAACTTTTTGTTTGTTTGTGTTTTTCAAGACAGGGTGTCTCTTCGTGGCCTCGATGTCCTGGAACTCACTCTGTAGACCAGGCTGGACTTGAACTCACAGATCCACCTACCTCTGCCTCCCAAGTGCTGGGATTAAACTTTATAACCTACAGCAAACTCGCTTGTTTCCATTAAAAGTTACATTTGAGGTCCTAAGTGTGGAGGAAGAAGAAAAGGAGGAGGTACTGAACAAGAGCAGAGGGAATCAAGGCATGCAGATTGGAAGGAAGATGTAAAACTAAGAGCATACCTGTATCTGTAATCTATATAAAATCTCAAGAAAGCCACACCAGGAACTCTTAGAACCAATGAGTTTAGGAAGGCCATAACAAAACGTATGATAACTGCAAGTTGTGTTTCTATGTATGAACTCTCAGGAATTAATATTTCTCAGAACTTTTACTTAAACAGCACCAAGAGTATTTTAAATGTTTAGGGAGAAAAACACTTAGAAATACTTATATACAAGTGAAATGTGAAAATGGCAAAATCACTTTAGAAAACAATTTGTTTCTTTTAAAAAGTTAAATAAAGGGGCTGGAGAGATGGCTCAGTGGTTAGTGTTCTGGCTGCTCTTCCAGAGGACCAGCGTTTGATTTCCGGTCTCTTAACTCCAGTCCCAAAGCAGTCCCAAAGGCTCTGACATCCTCTTTCAATCTCTACAGGAACCAGGCATGCATGTGGTGGTGCACATGCAAGCAAAACACTCATACACAGAAAATAACATTTTTTAATTTAAAAAGAATATTCTTAGCTCAATCTAAGGACACACACATAAATCCTTTTTTTTTCCTCTTAAGTGCATATACAATCCTGAGCAACAGGGACACATTCTGAGAAATTTATCAATAGACTATATCATTTACATAAACACAATGTAAACTACAGTAATAAATAAGCCAATCTCTCAATGTGTCCTCTTGACACAATTCAAAACATGGTTAAAAAAAAAAAAAAAACCCACAATATATATAAAACATTGCTGCTAGCGTCAACCCACTACACTGTATTACAGCAAACTTTTTTATGAACAAGTACTCCGAGGCAGACATGGAAGGGCATGTGTGTGAACGCGCGCGCGCACGCGCACGCACGCGCACACACACACACACACACACACACACACACACCTGTAATCTCAGCATTCAGAGGGCAGAAGTTGGGAGTTTAAGGACAACCGAGCTACATTATATAAAGGGACATGGTCTTACAAAAAAAAAAAAAAAAGTTGCCAAGAGCTAGGTAGGGTTCTTGCTCGTGCAGTTCACAAATCCAAAACCCAACACTAGAGAAAATACATACAGTATGTATTAGTAAGACACCTATGTGAGTGACACAGTCATTTGTTCAGAAAGCACCAATACACCCAACTGAAGCACAGTCTTTTCGATTATCCATTCTAACAGTGGGGTAAGTTTAACAAAAAAAAATATACTTTATCGGAATACTAGGAAAGAAAAACTAAGGTGAGGAAACACACACACACACACATACACACACACACAACTGACAAGTACTTCAACACTTAACAAATGTCAATGACTTAAAAAAAAATCCTGACAACACTGGACCTGGTAGTAATAACAATCATAAAATAAAAACCTGGAATGGCAAAACCAGTACTAAACGAAAATGCAATGCAAACAACTCAGACATGACTACAACAAAGGAACTAGAGAATCAAATCTCATGCCTTTAAATCCCCAAACTCAGGAGGCAGTGGCAGGTTTTTAAACAGACAATATCTAAAAGTGTCTCCTCAACTCCATTCCCTTATTCCTTTGGAATCTTTACTAGGTCCCAGACCCCCATAAAAATAGGATATGCATGCACAGACACACACTGGTGCACACAATCTTCTGGCAATCATGAATCTTTTCCTTTTTAAGATGTGTATATCAATATCACCCAAAGTTGAAAACTGCTTGCCACAATCTTCAAGAATCTGCCTAGACAGCTATTGACTTTAGTCTTTATCTCCAACTCAAATCTCCTGAACTTCAGACTCAATGAATCTCTCTTCAAGGGTAATTCAAGCTTAACATATACAACTACATTTGTCTTTCCTAATCCTGCCTGTAGTGGGTAGCCGATCCAGCTTTGACCTGGAAATACCACCCCCTTTGAGGCTTCAGTAACTGTCATGCCTACAAGGCGGAGCTGAGAAAGGACCCCTGAAGACCCGAGATCCGGATGGGGGAGCTCTCTTGGTTCCTGGTCCCTGGACGCTGGAGGTAGACCGAGCAGAGTTCTCCAGAGAACACACCGCCAGACTGCGCTTCACCTTCCCCAGACCCTGTAACCTATGCCTTCACTTGTAAGTTACCCCACAAAATAAACCTCCGTTTTAACTAGGTGGAGTTGCCTTAATATTTTAACCAATACCTGCCTTATATTAATCTTCCGCCTCCACCCCTTATTCTCTTGGATGAATACTGACACCATCTTTCACTTTTGAAACCATCCAGATCGTTCATCTCTATTCCACTTCCTATCAGTGCCCCTGCCCGTAGCTCCTAAAATCTGCTCATTCATCCTCTAAATTTTACCCATTTGACTACTAATGCCTCAGTTGCTTCTCACTATGAAAACTAAAACTAAATCCAATCAATTCATCTGCTATTCTGCCAATGAGTTTATTGTTCTAAAACATAAACCTAACTACAGGCTTATCCTTTGAAAATCCTTCCAACTGTTAAAATCCAAAACCCATTCTCCTCCCACCCCCAAATACTGCATCACTAAGACTCTATAATCCAACTCTCACCCACACTAACTGTCAGAAAACATGTCATGATTACCGTGTGTGTGTGTGTGTGTGTGTGTGTGTGTGTGTGTGTGTCCTTCCTACAATGTTTTTCCTTCACCTCAAATATGACCTCCACAGGAAGCCTTCCACACTCCTCTACCCTCAATTTGTTCCCTAGTACAACTAACAGCTATTGCATTATACTCCCACTGCTCACTAGGCCTTGGTCAAAGGCCAGAAATTTTTTTTTTACACTTTCTATCATTGTTGGCAATAGGCTGGCATCTAATATACAAGCAATGACAGAATCATAAAACATAAGGATTGTGACTGAGTGACCATGGAAATCAATAGTTCCTGTGGCCTCATTTTAATCAAAATGGATTTTCATAGATTATACAGCCAGGTAGCAATAAAAAGCTGAGTCTACAGACTCCCAACCTAGTGTTTTCTTTCATCTATGTCCTCCCCTCTATTTTCCAACGGGCTGTCCTCAAACTCACATGGTAACTAAGCATGAAACTTCAAATGTCTGATTTTCTTTCTTTCCTTTTTTTTTTTTTTTTGGTTTTTCGAGACAGAGTTTCTCTGTGTAGCTTTGCGCCTTTCCTGGAACTCACTCTGTAGCCCAGGCTGGCCTCGAACTCACAGAGATCTGCCTACCTCTGCCTCCCGAGTGCTGGGATTAAAGGCGTGCGCCACCACCGCCCGGCTCAAATCTCTGATTTTCTTGTGCCCACCTCTCAAGCACTGGGACTGCAGGCGTTGCCGCTATGCCTGGCTTAAAAAGTGCTGGGGAGTCACCCCCATAGCTACTTCATGTATGCTAAGAAAGCATTTTTACCAGCTGAGCTGCACTCCCAGCCCACTAACCTAGTGTTACTTCTGCTTATTCAAACCCATCTCTACTTCTACCACTGTCTGTGGTATTCATTGCGACAATCTTAGCTTCTTTCCACATTTACCATCAAGAATGTTGTGATTACTAAAAGTGAAACACAGAGAGAATGAATCATCAACTACTAGATGTAAGGCCTTTACCGGGGAGAGAACCAGAGTGGCAGCCCTAACTGGATAGTGACTGTAGAAGAATGGAAGGAGAAGATGGAGTCTCAACAACAGGTATATGAGAGGCAGTTTGGCCTCAGATCTCACAAACTGGGGCTGCAGAGTCCTGCTTGGACTCTCTAGGATCCCAATTTCTGAAACTAATCTGAAATGTTTTACATAAGCATATGTGGTGGTGTGAATAAGAATAATAACCCCCACATATTTGAATGCTTAGCCATCAGGCAGTAGCACAACTTGAGAAAGGCGGGAAGGGGTGGCCTTGTTGGAGGAAATCTGACATCAGGGGTGGGCTTTTAGGTTTCAAAATGCCAAGCCAGGCTCAGTGTCAGTCTCTCTTTGCCTATGGATCAGGATGTAACTCTTAGCTATTTCTCCAACACCATGTTTACCAGCTGCTATGCTCCCTGACATGATAGTAATGGACTAAACCCCTGGAAACTGTAAGCAAGGCCCTAATTAAATGCTTGCTTTAAAAGGTGCCTCAGTCATTGTGATGGTATTAAAGAAAACGGCCCCCCTAGGGAGTGGCACTATTAGAAGGTGTGGCTTTGTTGGAATAGGTATAGCCTTGTTGGAGGAAGTGTCACTGTGGGGGTGGGCTTTGAAGTCTCCTTTGCTCAAGCTTCTCTCAGTATGAAACAGTTGCTTCTACTGCCTACAGATCAAGAGATGTGGAACTCTCAGCTCCTTTTCCAGCACCATGTCTGCCTGTATGCCTCCACTGCTACCCACCATGACAATAATGAACTAAACCTCTGAACTGTAAGCAGGCCCCCAATTAAATAAACATTTTCCAAGAGCTGCCGTGGTCATGACGTCTCTTCACAGTATAGAACAGTGACTAAGACAGCACAAATGCTGGGAAGCAGTGTTACTTTCTCTGTAAAAGAGCCCAACAAGGAAAAGCTCAACCTCCACACTGGAAACCTTTACTGAAACTGCTTGTGTATAACATATGGCCTGTGCTGTGGATGACTGATTGATAAATAAAACTCTGATTGGCCAGTATCCAGGCAGGAAGGATAGGGTAGGCGGGACAAGGAAGAGAAGAATTCTGGGAGGTGGAAGGCTGAGGCAGAGAGATGCTGCCAGCAGCCGCCATGACAAGCCTGAGCCATTAGGCCAAACAGTTTAAATAATATATAAGCGTCTGTGTGTTTATTTTATAAGTGGGCTGTCAGACTACCGGGGCTTGGCGGTTCTTGTCGGGACCCGGAGAGAAAAACTCTAGCTACAGGCATGTTTACCATAAATGATAGTATTTCAGATAGCCTTGATTATATACAAAATTATATACAAAATTGATTATATAAAACATGATCATTTATAAAATGTTCTAGCAGCAGCAATAAATCAAAACTGATAAACCTAAACAGGCCTTGTGGTTAAGCCCTAATCCTCTTGAGGTGTTAGAATAATATACAACACTGAATCTTATTCATAACCCACTCAGCCTAGATTCAGATTCTAGTCATATAAAGCCAGGGATTAAACACTGAAAGAAGCCAGGCACTGTGGCTCACACCTATAATCTCAGCACCTGGGAGGCTGAGACAGAAAGTGTAGTGTGTTTGAGGCTAGCCTAGGCTACAGAAACCAATTGGGTCTCAGTAAATAAACGAACAGCTAAGTCTAATGGGACACATTCGTAATCCCAACACTTGTGAGGCTAAATAAAGCAGGATCTGGAGTTTGAGGCCAGGCTGAACTTACATAGCAAGACCCTGTCTCAATCAACCATCCAATGAATGTTGGCAAAATATATTTCTCCCAATAGTGATCTAAATATCTTTATTTTTTTTCCTTTTTCAAGTGAAGAATTAACTGCTTAGGCTATCTTCATCTAAGAAAGCATTATCTCCTCGTTGCACACAATTGTCCCCTGCACTTAGGGAGGAAGAGGATTGCAAGCCTGTATGTACTTAGAGCCTTTGGGAAAGCAAACAAAAACACTTTCTGTCCTTCTTTATCACTGTGTAAATAACTCCTGTGGCCTAGCTACATGCCATGCTCTATACTAGGGCCTGCCACCTATTGTTTAAGGAAGTATTTTCTGGAGCTGGAGAGATGGCTCAGCACTTAAAGAGTACTGAATAATCTTACAGAGGAGCTGGCTGAGTTCAATTCCCAACACCCAACACCCACACAGCACCTCACAACTATCTGTAACTCCAGTTCCAAAGAATCCAACAGCCTCACATAGAGGTCAAACACCAATAAACATATAATAAAAATAAATCATTTTTTTTAAAAAAAATCTTCTGAACTTTTTTTAAAATTATCTTTGAATTATAGAATCAAAAGTACACCTCCAAACTAAAGATGTAGAAAGTTTCAAAACGGTAACTAGAATATCTTCCTTCTTTTAAAAAGATTTTTTTTTCAGCCAGGCAGTGGTGGCGCACGCTGTTGTGGGATGTTCTATATGTTAAGTGTGTTGCTCTGATTGATTAATAAATAAAACACTGATATAAGATATAAGAACAGTTAGGAAGAAGCCTGCCACGGCCATATAGTTTATAAGTAATATAAGTCTCTGTGTGTTTACTTGGTTGGGTCTGAGTGGCTGCAGGACTGGTGGGTGAGAGATTTGTCCTGACTGTGGGCCAGACAGGACCAGAAAAATTATAGCTACAGCACACCTTTAATCCCAGCACTCGGAAGGCAGAGGTAGGTGGATCTCTGAGTTCAAACTAGACTGGGCTATAGAACGAGTTCCAGGACAGCCAGGTCTACACAGAGAAACCTTGTCTTGAAAAACCAATTAAGCAAAATGATTGAATGAATATAGATAATAAATGAATTATGTCTATGTGTGTATGTGTATGTGTGTGTGAGTATGTGTGTGAGAGAGAGAGATAGAGAGATAGAGAGATAGAGATAGAGAGAGAGAGAGAGAGAGAGAGAGAGAGAGAGAGAGAGAGAGAGAGAGAATGAGAATGAAAATGAGTGTGTGTGTGCCCCTCTGTCCGTCTATCCGTCTACAGAGGCCAGAAAGAGGGTTATCAGATCTCTGGAACCTGGAGTTTCAGGCAATGTGGGTGCTGAGAACCAAACTCAGGTTCTCTGGAAGAGCAGTATTTGCTCTTAACTGCCAAGCCATCTCCCTAGCACAGGACATCATCTTGATAAATACATACTGAGAACCACTAAGAAAAAAATGACTACACAATAAAAAGATTCTGTGTATTATGGCAAATGAGAACAAGTAAATTAACTGTTCTTCAATAATTAAAATGGTTATCTTTACAAGTTTATTTTCATTCTAACAAAACTGTGCTTAATACAGATTTTTTGGCAGGCATATGTTGAATTCTAAACCTCTTAAAATGTCATTCATGAGGCAAAATATATGACTGTGGAGCCGCTATATCAAGAATAAAGGAGATCAAGGAGATGACTCCAGGAAAAATTCTAGCCCCATGAAGCTCAAAGTCCAGGTTCCCATATAGTGAGAACCAGGTGAGTCTGGTGGCCTGTATTACAGGCAGACAAGGGACTACCCATGGCATAATGGCTAACTAGACTAACTAGAACTGGCAAACTATGGATACAGCAATACCATGCCCTCAGTAAATAATGTGAAGAGCCATCTGGCCTTCACAAAATCTGCATAAATATGTACTCACATACACACATGCATTCATACTGCACACACAGTTGCCAATAAAAATTGAAATTATGAAGATATAATTAGGCTGGGTATGATGGTGTACACCACCTTTGATCCCAGCTCTAGGGAGGCAGAGGCAGGTGGATGGATCTCTGCAAGTTTGAGGCCAGCCTGGTCTACATAAAGAGTTCCAGGACAGCCAGGAGTATGTAGAGACACCCTGTCCAAAATTAATTAATTAATTAAATGATTCATTAATTAAAAGAAAAAACTAAAGCCAGGTATGCTACCACACACCTTTAACTCAGCACTCCAGAGGCAGCAACAGACACATCTGAGTTGAGGCCACCCTGGTCTACCGAGAGTTCCAGAACAACCAGGGCTACACAAAGAAACCCTATCTCAAAAAATAAATTCAGCTAAGAAAAAAATTAATATGAGACC
Organism: Peromyscus melanophrys; assembly: GCA_902168415.1. Classification (NCBI taxonomy): domain Eukaryota; kingdom Metazoa; phylum Chordata; class Mammalia; order Rodentia; family Cricetidae; genus Peromyscus; species Peromyscus melanophrys. The sequence continues at coordinate 16,670 of CABHPR010100212.1, forward strand.
AGAGAATCCACCTAAAATAAAATTTTACTCTTGACATTACCAAGGCCAGGTCTGTTTTTAAATTTCTGATTAAGCAGCATTTGGAATCTGTTAAACTTATACCCATCCAGTTTATTTTAATGGTTTACCACAAGGCAAAGAAATGCCTCAAAACACTAAATAAAACCTAGTAATAAAACTAAGGTTTTTAGAAATTATTAGACCTCTAAATCAAATAATCAAGCAGCAATGCTCAGAATAGCATTAACCCCTTTAGAGATTCCTAACCACAACCCTGTAACCTATTTTCTTATAGCATCTAACACAATTATAATATTAAGAGAACAGAGTTTTAAAATAAGGAAAGAAGATGATACTAAAATTGGTGAGTATTTTAATCACCTGACCAAGTTGGGAGGAGTGTCGAACCTATGATTCTCCTCCAATGGGTGAGCTCTACAAAACCAGACTCAAGAGTAATTTTGCTTGTTTTAGTTTTTTTTGTTGTTGATGTTGTTATTTTAGTTTTGCGTTTCTCTTGAGAAGGGGTCTGGCTGACCTTCAATCTGAAGCTATACCCATGTTTCTGCTCCAAGTTATTATTTTTAAGTTCACTACCATCATTTTAACTGGGTACTACTATATTGAGACCAGTGATAGCTACACACATGCCAATTTGACAAGGGATTATGGACTAAGAAAAAGAACAGCTCAACGCTATAATTTTGCTTGCTACTAAAGCCAAATTGTTTATTGAACATCTGAATGTCAAACCTCAAAGTTTAACTAAAACTATGACAAAATACTTCCTGATATTCAAGGTGGTAAGTCTTAACAGGCAATTAATAGTATATATTTTTAAAAAACACCACAGATTATTAAGTGGATGATTTATAACTACACAAGCCCTCAGATTCATAAACGGGTCATGCTTCATTTCACATTCTAGCAAAAATTAAAGGAGACTGCCAGATATCATTTATCTTAATAACAAATGGGACTTCTATAGTGTTTGTAGATACATAGCACTTTTGTAATATTTCATCATTTTCATATTTTAGCAAAGCAATGATCCTTGTTCATTTAATTATTGACAATAAGACAATATACACTAGTCCATTATGCACAATTAAACTGATCCACAGCTGAACAATCACTTATTAAATTTATATTAATTTATATTTATATAAATATTAAACACATATTTCATAAGCTGTTGTTCCATTGAACCAGGAGGTCTGCTTTACTAGCCTCTCTCATTTGTCTAAGACCATGTCTCACTATGAAGCCCTGGCTGGCCTGGACTCTGAGATTAAAGATGTGTTACACCCTGAACTTACTGCCCTCCCTTAAATACAATAGCATCTGTAAAATAAAATCATTATACTTGTGGAGAAATTTGGCTAACACAGCACTGCTTCAATTTACTGGTACATACACCATTTTTAAGGTGCAACTATTAACCTCACCCAAACAGTATTCCAACACAGCACTGCTGTCATCCATCATATAAGCATCTGCCATACTCCAGATCTGACTTAGGATCTAGGGATGTGGCCCTAGTATGTGCATTTTTTATAAAAGGTCCCCCAAATTCTAATAAGCAACAAATTCAGAAACCATTAATGGCATAACCTTTTGTTTTTGTTCTTTTACATAGAAGCCATCTTTCACAGTAACAAGAATTCTTGGAGATCTTTCTGATCAAGTCATCATAGAAATAGAAAATGGTAAGATTAAAATGCTTTTTAAGGAAAAAAAAAAAACTAGTCAGTATATGCAAGACTGAATACAAAATTCAGTGACCAAACATCCAAATTGTGACTTTCCTCTTACAAGAATATCGTTTTACCTAAATTATGCTTGTAAAAGTACATGGTGGTAAAGGGGCTGGAAGAGAAGGTTCAACATTTTAGAAGCACTTGTTCCTGCAGAGGACCTGGATTTAGTTCCAGCACTCAAAATAACAGCTTCCAACAGTCTAGAGCACCAGGTACACAAGCAGTGCACATACATACATGCAGGCAAATATGTATACTCAATTCATATACCATTTTAAAATACACATTGTTTTTTAACATTTGAGACTGGGGAGATGACTCAGTGAGTAAGAGAGCTTGCCACACAAGCATAAAGATCTGAGTTCAGATCTCCTGCAAACACATTTTAAAAAAATAAAAATGGGAGGTTACAAGGGTAGAGGGTGGACATAGAAGGACTAGGAAATGAGTGGGATTGGGGTGCATGTTGTAAAATTCACAAAGCATCAATAAAAAAATTTATGGGAAGGAAAAAAGTATGCCGCAATAAATCTCTAACTCCAGCACTAAGGGACAGAAGGATCATTAGAGCTGGCCAGCTAGCCTAACCAAAAAGTTAGCAAACTCCCAGATCCAAAGAGAAACCTGTCTCAAGAGATTTTGGTTAAGAACAATAAAAGAGAATAATATACAAAGGCCTCCAACTTGGGCTACATAGTGAATGATACTATCTCTATAGGTTTTTTAAAAAGGACAAAAAATAAGAGCCAAGAATAGTTGCACACATTTACAATCCCATAACACAGGAGGGATCAGGTATTTAGGGCCAGCTTCAGTTAAATGAGTTTGAAACTACTCTTTTATGGGAGTAGGGGGAAATGCTTCAAGACAGGGTTTCTCTATGTAGCCCTAGTTGTCCTAGAACTCTCTCTGTAGCCCAGCATGGCCTCAAACTCACAAAGAGCCTAGATCCACCTGCCTCTGCCTCCCAAGTGCTGGGATTTAAGGTGTGAGCCGCCAATGCCAAGTGACAAATCTTGTTTATAAATTCATAAATTCTTTTATAAACAGACTAAGGTATATTATATAAAAAATCATTTTATATTTGGAATTGTTTATACTAAAATATTTACCATTTTGTTTTATTGCTATAGGCTTCAGAACTGTACACACTTCAAATATCACACTGCAATCTCAGCCTTTATTCTTTTAAAAGTATAAATATATATACCAAGCAGCACTTTTTCTCTAAAAAAAAGCTTTATTAGAAATTCATTATGATTTTTATCAAAATTCCAATGACATTCTTCACAAAACTTTTTTTGGGAAGTTTTCAAGACAAAAGTATTTTTAAAAGACCCCAACTAGCCAGAGGAACATTGGGGGTGCCAGTATTATTATACTCCAGAGCAACAGTAACAAAACAGCATAGTACTGTCCCAACAGATACACAAGCCAATGCAATAGAACAGAAAACTCAGAAATAAACTCATGCAGCTAAACACCTGGTTTCTTTCTTTCTTTTTTTTTTTTTTT